>PVKY010000315.1:0-55360 GCA_004027775.1 Bradypus variegatus | reverse complement strand
TTAGTTTATGTTATTGAACAGTAAAATACATTCCATATGGGTAATATTATACATAACAATACATATATTTTATGGATTTATGAATTACTAAACTTTTTAAAAATAACTTTACATTGCTAGCCTGTGTGTGTCATCCTCTCGCTTTCACACGTCACCTGTGGCTTCCACAAAACTCCCCCAAAATTTCCATTTAATATCTTATGCCAACCCAGATATATCAAAACCACGATGAGGGAAAGCTGCAATGTGGAAGGGTAACCGTATATCCTAGTAGATTGCAAAAGGTCTATAGGCAACAATCTGAAGAAAATAGAAGACAGTATGTGTTTAAATACGGCCCCATCTGAGTTTTATGCCACTTATTCAATCTTTTTAAAAATGCACATTGGGAATTATACGAATAAAATCCAGTGTACAACATACAGAGTCATCAGTTACTGGCAAAATTTTGGGCACATTAAAATGTCTTCACTCACTTAAAAAAGAAGCCATTTACATATAATATTTCCAAGTAAGATCTCATTCACAAGAAATAATCTCCCCTCTCACCCCCAGGACTACTTATATTTTGTTCAATACTATAAAGAAGAGAGGTTATCTGTTCTACCTTCTTCATGAACATGTGCAATTTATTTTCTACTGTTCAGAGTCAAAAACCAACAAAACACTCAAATACTTCTGACCTCTTCATTTTTAGTTTCTCCATTTTCTGCAGGTAAATCTTTAGTTTCTTGGTTAGCCATTTCAGCTTGTTTTCCCTTTGCTCCTCTTTTCCCTTTTGGTTGCACTTTTTTGTCTGAAGACTTATCCTACAATAGAACAGAACATTTTAAGTATAAATTTTACATTCTTATGTTTTGACTTGCCATATGGACAGTATTCATAATCTCTACAATATTAAAGCTATAGTGGTGTCTGCCTGAGTTATCTGATACATTTTTTACATGACAACTTAAGATCCACAGCCCTCAGTAACCAGAGCGAGGAATGCTGGGGAAGAATGTAAAAGTATCTGCTCATCAATCTTCAATAAATACCAGCTTCCAATGAAGTAGCCTTAAAGCCTGACTTATATACTATTTTGTCACCAGTTGCCATCACCCGCCATACTCAGAAGTTCACGACAGAGAAAACAAAGTGCAAAAGCAGTTGGAGGAATATGGTCCCACCGTAACCACACTCACGCTCCAAATTTATATTAAGAATTAACAATGTCAAATAACCATTGTCATGGTAAGACTTTTACCTCACATTAAGGCCATTCAACTAACTGTTAAACTGCAACCCAGTAGCTTCGATTCTTTAGATGATTGTATAGCTATGTAGCTTACACAGCATGACTGTGATTGTGAAAACTTTGTGGCTCACACTCCCTTTATCCAGTGTATGGACAGATGAATAGAAAAATGGGGACAAAAACTAAATGAATAAAAGCGGGGATGGGATGTTTTGCATGTTTTTACTTGAATTATTATTTTTTTTTTGGAGTAATGAAAATGTTCAAAAATTGACTATGGTGATGAATGCACAACTATATGATGGTACTGCAAACAACTGACTGCACACTGTGAATGGCTGTATGGTCAGGTTTACTAATCTGCTACAGTTAATCCCTTGATACCATCTAATGAGTAGGTAAAAAGATCTATTTAGAGTTATTATTTTCATTTAGGTGTTTAAAGAATCCAAAAAGCAGTTATTAGTATGATGTTATAACTTGAAACATTTGAAAGATTCAAAATATGTCATAAACAGTATATTCACAGATCATCCATCAATGGGGAAACAAATTTAACATTCTCCCCTGTAAATAAACAATGCAGCAATAGCTAAATGAAGTTAGGTCACTGTTAAAAACTCCCATCAGTACTGATATGAGTTAAAGAGCCACAAAACATCAGGGCAGTGTACCCACAGAGAGTACACTGGCCACCAACAACTCAGCACACTTCTAGGATAAAGAATAAATTATGTAAACAGTCATATCTGGGGCAAGAATGCTACACGTTGCCACCGTGTTCTCTTACTACTGCTTCTGTATTTACTATCCTTTTCGTAATTTTAGACTTTGTCATTATTTTCATAATCATAAGTCCAATAACAAAAACAAAACTTTGAAAGTGCTTATTATTAGAAATCAATAGGTTTAAATAATTTAGCTAAAGTTAGACTTAAGTAGCAGTGAGATACCTGATCTCTGAAAGGTTGGTTTACTTTCTAAGGTAATTACTATAATCAATATTTTCTACTTCAGAAAACAATTAAAAGATGTTACAAAAGCCTGGAATTGAAATACCACTTGCAATGATTAACAAACTGAAAGCTAGATGACTCAATATAAATCAACAAGTTTTCCTAACATCTGAGGTTTCAGCCTTCCAACTATTCACTTCTAAGGAACACTGCACAAATCAACAGCACACAATGAGGTGCATATGCTTTGAAAACGGCAAGCCTACTATGTAATACGGTAATTAATACAGCAAATGCTTACCTGTTTAAGGCTTTAAATAAAGATGAAAAATTTATGGACAAAGGTGTATCCCAGAGATTAAATGTATATAAAAAAAGTGCCCCCTCTTTGGGAAGGTGAATCAACTGGTTTATTCCCTGAGGTTCATTGACATGAACAAGACTTACCTGTTCTGTTGGCTTCTCACTATGCGGAATAAAAAGGGTGGCTATATCTATCTAAACTGTTTCATTAAAAACTTTTCTCAGGGCAGAAAGAATACAGAGAAGCAAACAGGAAAGGAAGAAAAATTTAGCACGAACAGGCACAGTATTGCAGCTGATTGGCTTATATAAAATAAAAGCAAACACTGAAGGACACAGGCCCACCAACATTTTGAAACAAGACCCTGTATTCTGGGCCTTCACGAAACATTTCAGTGATATAATCTAACTTTGCATACAGAGAATTACCACAGATCTCCTGACCACCCTTACCAGTTTTCTTGAGTCTTCGTTTCTTTAAAAAGATCGCAATAGAACATTCTGTTGAAAACATAGTTAAGATCTTTACACTCAGTTCTCCGTAAGATGTTTAAGTAAAGGAGAAATGAAGTTGGGAATGTAAACTGCTGCAGCTGCTGTGGACAAGTTTGGCAGGTCCCCAGAAAGTTAAACACAGGAGTACCCCATGACCCAGGAATCCCACTTCTAGATATATACCCTAAAGGATTAAAAGCAGGGAACCAAAAGCAGATTATCTGTACCCCAATATTGGCAATATTGTGCATTATGTACAACAGTCAAAAGGTAGACGCAATCCAAGTGTCCAACAATAAGATAACTAGGTAAACTAAATGTGGTGCATGTACCCAAAATGGAATACTACTCGGCCTTAAAAAGGAACGAAGAGAAAAAGTCCAAAAGGACAGCATAATATACAAAAATATCAAAACACAGACTGGTTACAGAAATAAGTATTCTTGTTCATGGGATTATGTGGGGCATTTTGTGTTTTCAAGGAGCATGACACATAGCAACTTCTCTCACATGTTTAAAAAATGGACCAATGAAGACAGATGTATAGAATGATAGGGCAAATGTGACGAAATGTTAAAATTGGTGGGTCTGGGTATTGGTGGGGAAGTATGTTGGAGTTCTCTGTATAAGTTTTGTATTATTTTTGCAACTGTCCTGCAAATGTGATATTATCTCAAATTTAAAAGTTAAAGGTGAAAAAACCCCACAACTTTCTGTTTTATATGTGTATTTAACAACAGGACAAATTAGTCACCTAAGAGCTGCTCAAGGTTAAGAAAATTAATGTCCCCTCTTCCATAGATGCAGTGTGTAACTTCCACCTGAAGTTTTAGGAAAGGGGTGATGTATTAAGGATTAATAAACTCTCCTCTTCAGTTTGGAGTGGACAGAAATTAATGACGCCACGAACCTTCCCCCAAGAAGCGCTCTGCACAGGGAGTATAGCTCCAATGCTATATCCAAACACCAGATTTATAAACGATGCATACAAGGCTTCTCCAGTTTAACTCAAGAACCTCATCCTAAAGGCCAGCAATCTGTGTAATGCAATCATCAGTCTAGCCTGAATGATGATTAAGCAAAGGCTGTTAAGATAAAACGACCCTGTGAACTACTTTATACTTGCAAATAAAAATATCTTCAGAATTCTGTTAATCTCCCGAAACTCTCTTATCTATCCCCTACCTTGGTATAGGAGTTTTATACACAAAAACCGACACATCCCCTATCTTCGCGCTCTGTTATTGTCAAAAGAGGCAATCTAAGTACGCGATGAACAGACACGCACTAACCATATGGCCAACGATAAAAGAACCTACCTACTTCTTTCGTAACCTAAAGGTAAATATTTTTAGTCGTCTTCAATTTCCCACAGCCTTGCAGCGGCATTAACTTGGTAAGATTATACTCCCGTTAAGTGGACATGGCTATACTCGTTATATTTTACACAAGCCAGAAGAAAAAGAATTTAAGGACATTTGACTGTTTTTGAAGAGGAACATCTAACTGTTGATTGTTCTGATACATTCGGAACCAAAACCTTGGTCGCTGATAACAGGTTTTTACCAAGAAAAAATTCGAGTATCGAGCAGTCCCGCCGCACGGTCTAAGAAAGCCCTGTATCTTGGAGCAAGCTGGAAAACCTACCTTTCCCGCTGCCTTCTTTGGCTTCGCTTCCACTTTCGCAGGAGCAGGCTTCTGAAAAGCAAAAGGCGCACTGAGTTCCTCGCGGCCTACAAGCCCGCGGACAACTAACGGCTACGGGGCTCGCTTTACTCACAGCTGACAGCCTCGCCGACCTCCTCTTGGGCTTGAAGGGAAGACGGAAAACAAGACAGCGATGAGGGCAGGCAGCTGAAGCGAACCCACCCGCCGGGCCCAGGGACCGCGCGCTTACCTCCTCCTTCCCCGCGCCGTCGGCCGGGCTGACCTGCGGGAAGAAGCAGACGGGAGAATGGGCACGGCCCGCCCCGCGCCCGCCAGAACAATGCCCGGCCGCGTGACGTCAGCCGCTTCCCGCCGCCCCGTTCGAAATTCCCACTCCGCTCCCGGGGCCGCAGAACGTTCCAGAGCGCCCGCGCCCCGCCGCCGCCAGTCCTCCCGCACGGCCGCGCAGCGCAGCCCGGACAGCCCGGCGCAGCCTGGAGGCGGCGAGTCTCGCGCGGGCCCCGGCGCGGGAGCCTGAGGGGAGGCCGCGGCGGCGGGAACCGGCGGCGATGGCTGGAGGGGGAGTGAGGGCCGCGGCCGCCGCTCACCTTCCTCTTGGGCATCCTAGCGGCGGAGCGGGCGCTTGCCGGGTGCTGTGGACCGCGGCGCGCCGAGAGCCTTCACGAAGCTGGGCTGCCGGCCTCCGCCGCTCCTTCCGCCGCCCGAGCTGCTGCGACCCGCGGCAGGGGCGCTGGGAAAACCGGATGGAACTGGATTGGGAGACCGCCCCCTCCTCCCCCCGCGTCTCCCCCTCCGCCCTCCGGCTCCGGCTCCCCCTCCCCGCCCCCGCCCATTGGCTGTGGTCCCCACCGCGCCTCAGCCCCGGTCCGGAATAGGTGGGGAGGGCCGTCACTCGACCCCTCCGCCCCGCCCCCGGCGCTGGGCGCCCCCACCCCTTCCCGCCGTCTCGCGGGGCCCCTGACCAAGGGAGAGGGGGCGGGGCCCCAGAGGCCGCTCTCGCCTCACGGTAGTTTGAAGCCGAGCCGCAAAGTGCGGTCTCTGCGCTGATTGGCGGGCGCTCACCACGTGGCCGGACGAAGTTTCCTCACCCACTATCTTTCCTAGATAACTGGACGCCCACGAGCCCCTTGAGAACTACATGGGTTGGGGCCCCTGTTCTCTAGGATGAATTGGGTTGGAGCTTTTATGGCTAGTCTGGAAGACTAAGAAAGGAGACAGCAATGGATACAACAACGAGCTAATTTCTTCCCATCTTTCTAGTCAAGAAAAGCTATTTAAAGCCCCCAGCGATGCAGGCCTTTGCGAAACGGCATCTAGTGCGCAGGCGCGGAAGGGACGGCGTGAGAACGCAGCGGGAGCAGGGAGTCGCTGCGCAGGCGCGCGTCTTCTCTGCGCGCTCAAACTCCCGGCGGTGCCAGTCCTGGCGGGCTTGCTTCGGCTTCGCCTTTTATGTGTCGTTGCTCAGATCCTCCGATCCTTTAGTGGTTGGGGATGGCGGGCATATCCTCTCTGTGTCCGGAGCGGCGTAGCTTTCAGGCCCGGGCTCCAGATTCTCTCCCTGGCGGCCGCCTCCGGCCCTGGGGCAGCTACCGCACCTCTCCAGTCGCGGAACCCCGGGCCGGCGGATCCCTCCTCGCCGAAGTGTTTGCGGGAAGCACTTCCCGCCCATCTCGTCCCCTTTTAAATACTTGCTCACCTAAGTGGGTTTTTTAGGTGGAAAAAGCGTTTCAGGCTGTAAATAGACTAAATGTCCGTAAGTGAGGACTGGATAAACTATGGCACTTGTGCATCGTGGAGTACTGTGGAACTCGCGAAAAAGAATGAGGCATCTCTGTAATCATAAAGTGAAGTTTTAAAACCACAAGTCAGAGCGTATCATTTAAAACCACTTATGATGAAGCACACTCCAAGGCCTTCTCATTCAGAAAAGTCCAAAGTCCTTAGAATGGCTAATAAAGCCCGCTGTGGCCTGGCCCTCTTACTTCTCTGACTTGGAAAGACTTTCACCCATGCTCATTCTGTTCCAGTCCTGGCACTCCCCGTCTCGGGCCCTTGTCACCTGCTGTTTCCTCTGCCTGGAATGCACTGCTTCAGACAGACATGGACCTTCAGGTCTTTGAACAAATGTCACCCTCTTAATGAGACATTTCTTGAACTTTCGGTTTTAGGTTGCAGCCTCATCTCCATTCCCTGTGTAATTCTTCCCAGAGCATTAATTGTATCTACACCCTTATATGTTCAATGCTTACCTGAGAAAGAATACACAAGAAAATGGTACCAGTAGTATCTGTCTCTAGGGAGAACTGAGGGGGGTAAAGGGTGAGATGCAAGTTTACCCTTTTCTATTTGGTATTTTTTCCCCCGTTTGCGTGCGTTACCTTAAAAAAAAAATCAACATAATAGAATACCCAAGTTTGTGACACAAACGTATACTGAGCGCCTGCCCTGTACCAGGAACTGTGATGGGCCCTGGGGTAGAGAGAGATTGCAAGCAGGACTTGTATCCCAAGGACTCAGACTTGTGGTTTAGTGGGGGAGGGAAAGTACCCTAAGTGACCTAGCAAGGAAAGGGGAAGCCACCTGCAGGGAGCAAAGCGCACTTCCAAGGCATGCAGACTTAGTAAAACATAGGCAGCCCTCAGGGACCTTCAGGGATTGCGGGGGTGGAAATAAGAGAGGATGGTAAAAATCAGGGAAAAGAGGCAGAAAATGAAGGCAGCCTGTGTCAGGGAGTTTGGCCATTATCCAAGGAGTGGGGGACATTGCAAGGTCTTAAGCAGAGGAATCACTTGCTCGGATTTGAACTTACCTCGTAAAGATCTTTCTCCCATGAGAGTTGATGATACATTAGGCCAGAGGTGACAAACTAGTGGCCCAGAAGTTTGCTTTGGTCCAGATTTTATTTTAAAAAGTTGCCAACACAAGCAGGTGGAGCAACTGGAACTCAGTAGGAAAACTGTTTGGCAGTATCTTTTAAAGCTACACAGACATTTAACCTATGACCCAGGCATTCCACCCCTGGGAATATACCCAACAAAAATGCTGACACATGTTCACCAGAAGACATGAAGAAGAATATTCATGGCACAACTATTATAGGTACAAATTGTGAGCAACATGTCTGTACCCAGGAGAATGGATGAATAAAAGGTGGTGTATACACACATGGGAGGACTATTAGTGATGAGAATGAGCCATCTACTAGTTGTAGATGAATCTCACAAGCACAATGTTAAGAGAAAGAAGCCAGATGGAGAAGAGTACATAACATATGATCCTCACTTCTGAAGGCATTGGATTCCTTTCAGAATCCTTTCTCAGAAGCATTACATATTGATGAAACATTCATCTTGGTGTAATTTTCTTTTAGGAAAAAATGAGAGGAGAGGGAACATAATGTGACAGTTCTTTAGGTAAAATGATATTAAATTTTATTCCCATCTGAATGACTTATTTTTCTTTTGTTTCAGAGAAAACAGTCACAGCTCAGTTCCCAAAAATAGATGAGTCATAGATTTTGTTTTCTGCTTGTTGCATGTAAATGTAATCTGGTTTTATTTTGTGAGTTAAGGTTGTTACTGTCAAATGATTTTGCATCGTCTTCCTACTGCGTCTAGTGATCGTATTTGCAAATTAAAAATGCCTTTTGCTCCTCTCAGTAATACTAGGCTATGTGATCAGCTCAGTCTGCTATTCGGAACTGTGCATGAAATACCATAAATTTAGGTTCTATCTAAAAAGAGCTTTCTCATTATCTGACCTGTTGGCTGAGCCAGTAAAGTTTTTCCTGCCATAATAGCTCCAAACAGGATGAGAGAGCTCAGACTTGTTGATTAGTCTGTTTTACATGTGTGTGTCTTGTATACACTCAGGTTTTTGGTGAAACTGAATGTGGAACATTCCAGCTTTCTCATCTCTGCATGGAAAGAAAAGGAAAAGAGAATTGTCTTTTGAGGTGCAGCACTAGACAGTTCAAGGATGTGAGGGAGGCAAGGAGATCAAAGGCTTGAGTTTTTCTCTGTTTCCTTAGGAATTTTCTAACACAAACTCATTAATCAATCTAGTGTATTTTTCTGTGGGAGTGAGATGTAAAGAATGGATTCTTACTAATTCACCTGTTCTTTAAAAAATGTCAAGCAATATAGAAGTGTAAAAATATACCACCCACTGGAGGTAATCACTGTTAACATTTTGGTGTACATCTTTCTAGACTTTTCTCTAAGCATATGTTACCCTATCTATATGCATGTATTGGACTCAAAAAGACCTAGGTATGCTGAATCCACTACTCTGTGTGACCTTGTATAAATTACTTAATGTATTCTCTAAGCCTTAATGTTTTTTAAATCATTGAAGTAGAAATAAAGAATAGCTACCTTATAGGGTTCTAGGATGAAATAAAGTTATTAACTTCGTGCCTGGCATAGAGTAAGTTCTCAGCAAAATTCAACAGTGGTGTTATTATTCATAGAAATGGCAGCATGAGTAACATTATTCTATAACCTTTTTCACTTACCAAAGTATCAATCCTATGAATGTTATATGTTCTTTTTTTTTTTATCGGGTAAAATTCACATACCATAAAACTCACTTGTTTGATGTGTAAAATTAAATGATTTTTAGTAAATTTACAGCATTGTGCAATCATTGCCACAATCCAGTTTTAGTACATTTCTATTACCTGTTCTTTCCTTCTCATCTGCAGCCAATCCTGGTCAAACGTTTAGTCCCAAGCAAGGAATGATCTCCTTTCTGTTGCTATGGCATAAAAACTTCACTTTTCAGAAACACTGTTAAGAGAATTAAAAGAGAAGCCATGGACTGGGAGAAAATATTTGCAAAGACTATGTCTGATAAAGGACGTGTATCCAGAATATATGACACACTCAACTCTATAAAAAGAAAATGTACAACTCAATAAAAAGGGAGAAAAGATTTGAACAGATACTTCACCAAAGAAGACATAAGGATGACAATTAAGCACATGAAAACTTGCTGAATGTCAGTAGTCATTAGGGAAATGTAAATTAAGATGATAATGAGATACAATAAGTTTTTGCACAGTCACCCATGAACACTGAGTCAGCCAATACTGAACTGTTGCTCCTAGGGGAAATACAGTGTTAGATTTCTGAGAGCCCCTGGCCATAACATTTGTATTGATCAATATCTAACCTTGTTCACATGCGTTTCTGTTTAAAGACACCTTATTTAACATATGTTATTTATTCAATAACAGTGAACTGACAGCCAACAGCTCTATAACCATATCTGAATGAAGCCTATTGAACACAGGTATATTTTCTCCATAAGGCACATCATAGCCTTCTTGTGCTTGGGAACACTGGACAGCACTTCAGCACTACACCCGGGGGCCATCTTAAACAGTGAAATCACTGACAGAAAGATCAAAAATGCAAAAAACATGACACTAAAAAAATTGCAAAAAGAACCCTTGTTTGCAGTATGGAACTGAACCAAGAAGGCTGAGTGGGGCCCTGTTCAGTCTCAGCTGGGAACGTGTGTGTCAAGTGATTCAAATTTTTCATGGCTCTTTACATATCTGGGAAAGACTGTGAAAGCACCATATATATTTTAATCATATTTTTATTGTAGAATATAACATATATACATAAAAGTGATAACTTTCCAAGTGCAATTTAAAAAGTAGTTAGAGAGCAATTTTCAAAGAATGTTATGGGTTACAGTTCCACCATCTCAGTTATTTCCTTATTGTGAAATATATATGCAAAAAGGTAATATATTTCAATGTATGGTTTAACAAGTAGTTATATAGGAAATTCCTCAAAAATATTATGTTATAGTACCATAGTTTCAGTTATTTCCTTACTGTGAAATATAACATATACACAAAAACCTGAAAACTATCAAATTACAATTTAACAAGTAGTTATAGAACAAATTCCACCATTTCAATTCTTTCCTTCTAGCTATTCTAATATCCTAGCAACTAAGAAGAAAATTATATAGAGATTCAATATTCATAATCCTTTGTTAAATTCCATCTTGTCTGTTGCTACGCCTTCCTCCAGTTTAATCACTTTCCTGATCTTCGGGGATGTGTAGGCAGTGACCACCCTAACTTGTTCATGTTGGAAAGGAGTGTTGACATTATAGGAAAAAGGGATATATCTGGTTGATGTTCTTGAAGAGCCTTTGGGTTTTGGGACTTAGCTGGCATAGGAGTTCTCTGGAGGATTTAAGCTTCTGAAGAATAAGCTTGGTGAGTGAAACTTCTATAGAGTCTCAGTTAGGGATCCGGGTATTCTCCAGGGTTTTCGGGACTACGTTGACTTGGGCTTATCATACTGTGGTCATTTGGCATATACAGGTGAAGCTTGCTTAGGAGTAACCTCCAGGACAGTCCCTTGACTCTATTTGAATTCTCTTAGCTACTGAAACCTCATTTTGTTGCCTTTCTTTTCTGCCTTTTGGTCAAAAAGGCATTCTCAACCCCTCAATGCCAGGGTCAGGCTCATTCCTAGACGCTGTGTCCCATGTTACCAGGAAGACTCACTGACCTGGGGGGTCCTGTCCCATGTTGGGGGGAGGGTGATGAATTTAATTTCAGAGTTAGGTGGATGCTTCAGGATACAGATTTCATACAGAATGCATCCCAAGGACCAGTTGTCACTTTTATTGTCATAGGGCATGTTCTCCCAAATTTCTGGAGACACATAATAAAGTGTTCCCACATATGTACAAGCAAATGTCATGGGGTTGGAGAGAAGACACACAGATCCAAAATCTTCCAATTTTACTTTTCCATCTTGAGTGAGGATGACCTTGCTATTTCTATGTAACACACATTTCTTGTGAATGTGATTTACTCCAAGGCATATTTGCATAAACCAATTAAGTATCATATCTTTGGGAAATAACTTTCCTTTTTGATGTTGGATCTTTTGCATTAGGTCCCCTTTGTCACAATATTCCATCACAATATACAGATGTCCTACAGCTTCACATGATTCTTGAAAGGCAAGGATTTTGGGTTGTCTCATCTTGGCTAACAGAATAGCCTCCTTCCTGGAGATCTGTATTTTAGAGAAAGCCTTGGGAAGCCTTATCTCCTTCATGGCAAACATCCGATTGTTGCTTTGCTGCTGGGCCAACAGCGCTCTGCAAAGGCGCCCTCCCCGATGACGCGGAGGACACAGGAGGCGTCCTCGCTGGGGCACCACACCGCTGGCCTCCAGCCACGAACTCACTACTGGCTCAACAAACTGCAGCGGGCCCCCCACCTGCAGGCACACGCGCTGCGCCCCAGGCCGCCGAGCTGCGGCGAGCGAGGGGCGCGCACCAGGACGCTCGGGCTGAGGAGTCCCCGAGAGTCCCCGCCCCTGGGCGCCCCCACGCCGCGATCCTCCGGAGCCGGCCTGAGCCCCTCGCCAAGCGGGCGGGAACTGCTTATCCTGAAAGCACTATATTGATTTTGGAATTGCAAATAAAGTTTAGTGAGCAGTCAAGTTTGCAAATACAGAATCTGCGAATAATTTGATTGACTGTACCGCTAAGACCTATTAAATGGTTAAAATGAACGAGACTGCCCGTGCAACTATTAGTGAGGACGTGGAGGAGCTGGAACTCCCACAGGCTGCTGGTAGAATGAAAAATGGTAGGAATGTAAAACAACCACTGGAGAAAAGTTGGGCAGTTTTTTAAAGAATTCTGTGTTTTTTTTTGTTTTGTTTTTGTTTTGTATTTTGTTTTTAAGGAAAGGGAGCTGCTGTATTTTCAAAATCATCAACATCAAAAAAGAAAAAAAAAAAAGGCTGTGGAAGGCTCTAGATTAAGGAGGCTGAAGAGACAAGACAATAAAATGCAATACCTGATCCTGGACTGCATCTTGTACCGGAAAGGAAAGATGCCACAAAGAACATTATTGGGTCAGTTGGCAAAAGTTGGAACCCAAATGGGAGATTAAATAAAACGACTGTATCAATGTTAATTGTACTGAAGTTGATAAATATTCACATATATGGGGGGGGGACACATGATAAAGCAAACAAGGTAAAATGTTACCTTAAAGGGTGTTGGGTGCTCCTTACATGATTTTTATTTTTTGCAACCTTTTCGTAATTTTGCAATTATTTCAAAATTAAAAGTTTTTAAAAAGCTAATAAAATGTTTATTTAGAGATTGCTTTTTGGACATGACAGTAAGTTGGAGAATTTGAGGTCTAAAAAAGTCTGTTTCACTAATAACAATTAGAAGATAATTTTTTTTTTGTTTTCACTATACATCCTTTTGAACATTTTTTAAAAAATTTTATTTTGAAATAAATTCAAACTTACAGGAACAATTGCAAAAACAATACAAACCCCATACACAGAACTCCAGCATACCCCGACCCCCCTTGCCTGATACCCCGATCCACCAACCTTAACATCCTGTCACACCACCATTTCTTTCTTTCCCTCCCTCCCTCCCTATCATCCATCATCTATTTCTCTGTCTTCTGAACATGTGAGAACAAGCTGCACACATTCTTGAACAAACAACATAATTCACATATACATTTCCCAAGTACAAGAACATTCTTTTATGGAATCCTATTATGTGCAGCTAAGAAGTTAAGAAATTCAAAATTGATACAAAGCTTACATTCTATATTTTCTTTTTTTTCTTTCTTTTGTCTCAACCGTGTCCCTTTGAGCCTCCTCTCCTCCATCCTCAGATCCCATCCAGGATCATCCTTGGCATTTAATTGTCATTATCTATTTAGACTTATCTTTTTTTTTCCATTGTGGAAAAATATATATAGCCTAAATCTTCCCATTCCACCCCCTCCCTAACATTCCATTAGTGGGATTAATCACATTTATAATGTTGCAATGCTATCACCTTCCCACCATCCATTACTAGAAATTTCCCTTCACCCCAAACAGAAACCCTACACTCATTTCTTAACTCCCCATTGCCCCTTCCCCCACTTCTCATAAACCATACTCTACTTTTCTTCTCTATGGTTATATTCTCTGATACTTTCTTTGTGTTTACTGTGGGGCTTAAATTTAACCTCTTAAATCTATAACAATCTTGTTTTTCTTTGATACCAACTTAACTTCAATAGGACACATAAACTGTGTTCCTATACTCCTCCATTCCCCCACCTTTATGTAGTGCTTGTCAAAAATTACATATTTTACACTGAGTCCCAAACCACTGATTTATCATTACAGTTTATGTATTTTAGAACCTGTAGGAAGTAAATAGTGGAGTTACAAATCAAAAATACAGTAGTATTGGTATTTATATTTATCATGTGATCTTTACCGGAAATCTTTATTTCTTCATGTGGTTTCAGTCAATTGTTTAGTGTCTCTTCCTTTCAGCCTGCTCAGTTCCCTTTAGCATTTCTTATAGGACTGATCTAGTGGTGATGAAGTCCCTCAGCTTTTGATTATCTGGGAATGTTTCCATCTCCCCCTCATTTTTATCCTCCAGGTGTTTTTGAATTTTCTAAGTCTCTGATGGTTATTGACTTCTATTTGTATTCCATTGTGGTCAGAGAATGTGCTTTGAATATGTTCAGTGGTTTTTTTTTATTTACTGAGGCTTGTTTTATGTCCCAGCATATGGTCCATTCTGGAGAAAGATCTGTGATCACTATAGAAGAATGTATGTTCTGGTGATTTGGGATGTAATGTTCTCTATATGTTTGTTAAATTTCTCTATATTTCTCTCTCCTTTCTTTGTTTCTCTGTCAGTAGGGTTCCCTTCAGTTTCTGAAGTAGGGCAGGTCTTTTATTGGCAAAATCTCTCAGCATTTGTTTGTCAGTGAAAAATTTAAGCTCTCCCTCAAATCTGAAGGAGAGTTTTGCTGGATAAAGTATTCTTGGTTGGAAATTATTCTCTGTCAGAATTTTAAATATGTCATGCCACTGCCTTCTTGCCTCCATGGTGGCCTCTGAATAGTCTTATGCTGTTTCCTTTGTATGTGGTGAATTGCTTTTCTCTTGCTGCTTTCGGAACTTGCTCCTTCTCTTCAATATTTGTCAGTCTGATCAGAATATGTCTTGGAGTGGGTTTATTTGGATTTATTCTATTTGGAGTTCGCTGGGCATTTATGCTTTGTGTATTTATATTGTGTAGAAGGTTGGGAAGTTTTCTCCAACAATTTCTTTGGATACTCTTTCTAGACCTTTACCCTTCTCTTCCCATTCTGGGACACCAGTGAGTCTTAAATTTGGACGTTTTATTTTAAGAAGATAATTTTTAACTAGCTGAATTTTGCATATTCATAAGGGCTTGGTGTAACAAAAGACCAAAATAAAAACATTTTAAAGGTTATTTGGTTCTAACAATATTAATAGCATGCCTTTAAATATCATTTAATATTTGCATTTTAAATTTTGCATAAATGTCTTTTAAACAAGTTGAAAAACACAGCAAACTGTTCAAATTACAATATTTATTTTTCTTTTTGACTAACTTATCACACACACATATGAAAGAATGCTTATATATTCAGCTATATTAAAATTCAATAGCCAATAGAACCCATTACTTCATTTGTTATTAGCTACCTTAGATCATAAAACAGGCTCCCAACTGATAGGACAAGTCCAGGCTTCCAAAGCTCCTGAGTAATATGATGGTTACAAAATTTGTGTATGTGAAGTAACTGCCTGAGTTCAGTTTCCTGTTATGCAGTCACTGAAACAGACACTGCAGTTTTCACTTACTTCATTCCAAATACTGACATCTCCAAGTCCTGGTGGAAAGATTGTCAGTCTGCTCTTTGATTCATCCCCTGTTGTTCTAGTTTGCTAATACTGCCAGAATGCAAAACACCAGAGACGGATTGACTTTTATAAAAGGGGGTTTATATTGGCTACACAATTACAGTCTTAAGGCCATAAAGTGTCCAAGGTAACACGTCAGCAATCGGGTACCTTCACTGGAGGATGGCCAATGGTGTCCAGAAAACCTCTGTTAGCTAGGAAGACACGTGGCTGGCATCTGCTCCAAAGTTCTAGTTTCAAAATGGCTTTCTCCCAGGACATTCCTCTCTAGGCTACAGTTCCTCAAAAATGTCACTCTTAGTTGCTCTTGGGGTATTTGTCCTCTCTTAGCTTCTCCAGAGCAAGAGTCTGCTTTCAATGGCCGTCTTCAAAATGTCTCTCATTTGCAGCTCCTGTGTTTTCTTCAAAGTGTCCCTCTTGGGTATAGCTCCTCTTCAAAAGTTTACTCTCAGCTGCACTGAGTTCTCCCTGCCTGTCAGCTCATTTACATGTCTCCAATGGTCAAGGCCCCCCCTGAATGGGTGGGGCCACGCCTCCATGGAAATATCTCATCAGAGTGATCACTTACAGTTGAGTGGGGCGCATTTCCATGCAAATCTAATCAGCACCAAACATCTGCCCCACAAGACTGCATCAAAGAATATTGCTTTTTCTGGGGGACACAATACATTCAAACCAGCACACCTGTCCTTGGTCATCATCCTTATTTTCATTTAGTAGAAACAAGTGAGCAAAGTGAGGGATAGGTCATGTTTCAGTTCTCGCTAAATTGCTTCTCCCTGCCCCTTGTTTCCTATCTCTTTTGGGATTCAAGTGGGCCAGTCCCATTTTCACCTTGCATTTTGGTGCTGTCTTCTTGGGTGTGCCTGTCCTGAATGGAATCTGGCTTGTGTTGGCTGCCCTCAGTAACTGACCCTGAGTCACTCGGTTTTGGCACATACCACTGGTCACAGCTGATATTCCTTTGAGGGGCTGACCAAACCTTGGTCTCCATTAGAGAGCTCAGTTCTCCAAGCCCAGTCATGATTGGGCTAAAATTGATATAAAAGTCATGGAGGAAGGGCTTACTAAGCTCATCCTTTAAATCATATGAGGAAGAATTGCTTTATTAGAAGACAGGTTCCAACATCCGTCTGCTCTGAACAAGAAATGGTTTGACGAAAGCCCCCATTGCTGCTTTCAGTGGTGTTATTTTCTGCCAATCTTGCTCTAGGTTGAGAGCCACTTGTGACACTATCCTGATCTCTATTTTCTCCAGGATGAATCCCCACCACCCCCAAAACCCTTTTTTCCCCACTTGGATGGTCCAGTATATAGGTGAATGGTATTGGCAGCAGCCACGAACCTGTTGGATTCTTTTTCTTCTTTCACTGGTATACTTGACACAAGTCTTGCACTAGAGAATTGGGTACCTCTGTGTTCTTTCTAAAAAGACCAAGCTATACTATTTCTCATAACAGTCTTTCTAAAGGTTTGTGCTATGATGTACTTTACCTTTGGGAATTATGTTCCTTAGGATAAACAGTGTCATTCTATTTCTAAACTGGTAAATGTTTTTGATTATTGAAGGTAGACCATACGGTTATTGTCTTGAGTCTTTAGATTGTATTTCTCACTGTAATATTAATTCTAGTGCTATTTTTCCAAATATGTAGTACTGCAAATATTTGCTCCTCTTAGGAAAATGGTAATATCACTACAGACCTTACAGGAATAAAAAGGATTATAAGAGAATATTATGAACAATTGTATGCCAACAAACTAGGTAATCTAGAATTGGGAAAATTCCTAGAAATATATCAGTTATACAACCTGACACAAGAAGAAATAGAAAACAATAAACCTATTACAATTATAGAGATTGAATCCATAATCAAAAACCTTTCCCAAAGAAAAGTCCAGGACCAAATGGCTTCACTGTTGAATTCTTCCAAACATTTAAAAAAAGATTAATACCAATCCTTCTCAAAATTTTCCAAATAATTCCAGATGAGGGAATACTTCCTAATTCATTCTTTAAGACCATCATTACTCTGATAGCAAAGCCTGGTAAAGACATGACAAGAAAAGAAAATTACAGACCAATTTTCTTTATGAATATAGATGCAAAAATCTTTAACAAAACACCATGAATGCAATGGCATATCAAAAATATTAATTCACCATGCCCAAGTGGAATTCATCTGAAGAATGCAAGGTGGTTCAACATATGAAAATCAATCAATGTAATTTACTATATCAATAGAATGAAGGAAAAAAAAACACATCATTTTCTCAATAGATACAGAAAAGGCATTTTACAAAATCTAGCATGCTTTCTTCATTAAAAAACTCAGAAAAGTAGGAATAGAAGCGAAATTTCTCAGTGTGATAAAGGCCATTTATGAAAACCCACAGCTAACATTATATTCAACATGAAAGACTGAGAGTTTCCCCCTAAAATCAGGAACAAGACAAGGATGCCTGCTTTCACTGCTATTCAGTATTGTATAGCAGATGTTCTTGCTAGAGCAATTAGACGGGAAAAGAAATAAAAGTTATCCAAGTTGTAAAGGAAGAAGCAAAAATAGCTCTATTTTTTAAATGCAGTTGTATTGAGATATAGTCATACACCATACAACGCATTTGAAGTAAACAATCACTGTCTCACCGTATCATCACATAGTTGTGCATACATCCTCATGATCAATTTTAGAACATTTTCATTACTCTAGAAAAGAGATAAAAATAAAAAATAAAACCCAAATCTCTCCAGACCCTGCTGTGCCAGTTTGAATGTATTATGTCCCCCCAAATGCCATTATCTTTGAATCTTTGATGTAATCTTGTGTGGGCAGACTTTATCAGTGTTGATTAGATTGTAATTCTTTGAGTGTTTCTTTGGAATGCGCCCCACCCAGCTGTGGGTGATGACTCTGACTGGATAATTTCCATGGAGGTGTTACTCTGCCCATTTGGGGTGGGTCTAAGTTGAGTCACTGGAGCCATATAAATGGGCTGACATAACAGAAGGAACGCAGTGCAGCTGAGAGTGAACTTTTGAAGAGGAGACACAGCCAAGAAGGACACTGAAGAATGCCCAGAAGCTGAGAGAGGAACTGCATTTTGATGACAGTCGTTGGAAGCAGACTCTTGCTCCAAAGAAGCTGAGAGAGGACAAATATCCCAAGTGCAACTAAGAGTGACATTTTTGAGGAACTGCAGCCTAGAAAGGAACACCCTGGGAGAAAGCCATTTTGAAACCAGAACTTGGGAGCAGACGCCAGCCACGTGCCTTCCCAGCTAACAAAGGTTTTCTGGGCACCATTGGCCATCCTCCAGTGAAGGTACCCGATTGCTGACGTGTTACCTTGGACAATTTACAGCCTTAAGACTGTAACTGTGTAACCAAATAAACCCCCTTTCTTTGGTGTTTTGCATTCTGGCAGCATTAGCAAACTAGAAAACCCGCTATTCCCCCTATTATTGACCTACAGTATTGGTGTGGTACAAATGCTACTGTGGATGAAAGAGTATTAAAATATTACTGTTAACTATAGTCCATAGTTTGCAATACATACATTTTCCCCCATAAACCCATCTATTATTAACTCCTTATAATAGTGTCATACATTTGCTCTAGTTCATGAAACAACTTTTTAATATTTGTACAGTTAATCATGGGCATTGTCTACCACAAGATTCACTTTGTTATACATTCCCATGTTTTAACCTTAAACTTTCCTTCTGGTGACACACATGACTCTAAACTTCCTCTTTCCACCACATTCACACACAGTTCAGCACTGTTAAAAAATAGCTCTGTTTTCAGATGACATGATCTTATATACAGAAAAGCCAAAGGAATCCACAAGAAAATGATTACAGTTAATATATGAATTCAGCAAAGTGGCAAGGTACAAGATCAACACACACAAAAAATTGTGTTCTTATATCCAGCAATGAACAATCTGAAGAGGAAATTAAGAAAACATTTCCTTAAAATGGTATCTAAAATAATAAAATATCTAGGAATAAATTTAACCAAGGATAAAAGACTTGTAAACTGAAAACTACAAAACACTGCTGAAAGAAATTAAAAAAGACCTAAATATGGCAAGACATCCCAGGTTCTTCAATTGGAAGAGTTAACACTGCTAATATCAATATTAGCCAAAGCAACATGCAAATTCAATGCAATCCCTATTAGAATCCCGGAAGCCTTTCTACAGAAACAGAGAAACTTATACCCAAATTTATATAAAACTGCAAGGGGTCCTGAATATTCAAAATAATCTTGAAAAAGAACAAGGTAGGAGGCCTTACAATTTCTGATTTCAAATTGTATTATGAAGCAACAGTAATCAAAACAGTGTGGTAATGGCACAAAGACAGACAGAAGGATCAGTGGAAAATAATTGAAAGTCCAATGTGCTGGTTTGCAGCTGTTACGCATCTGATAAAAGGCTATGTTCTTTTAATTCATCCCTGTGGGGGCACACATATTGTGAGTGGGAGTTTTTGGTTCCATTGAAATGTTACCTAGCCCATTCAGGGTTTTGGTCTTTATCCCTTTTCTGGGGTCCTTAATGAGGATGAGAGAAAGAGAAATGCCCAGAGACATTTGGAGACAGCCACTGAAATCAGAACCAGGAGAGAAGGACCAGCAGATGTCACCAGTTGTCTTCCCATGTGACAGAGGAACCCTGGATGCCAACACCCTTTCCTAAGAGAAGGTATCTTCCTCTTGATGCCTTAATTTGGACATTTTTCATGACCTTAGAGCAGTAAATTTGTAACCTAATACAATCCCCTTGAAAAAGCCAATCCATTTCTGGTATATTACATTCCGGCGTCTTTAGCAAACCAAAACATCCAGAAATAGACCCACACACCTATGGCCAATTTATTCTCTTAATTCAGTTTTATTGAAATATATTCATGTACCATACAATCATCCACAGCATACAATCAGTTGTTCACAGAACCATCATATATTTGTGCATTCATCACCACAATCAATTTTTGAACATTTTCATTACTCCAAAAAAATTTAAAAAAGAATAAAAATAAAAGTAAAATAGAACACCCAAAACATCCCATCTCCCCTATCCCTCCTATTATGCATTAATTTTTGTCCCCATTTTTCTATTCATCTGTCCATACATTGGATAAAGGGAATGTGGCTGGTTTGAAGCTGTTATGGGCCCCAGAAGAACCATGATCTTTCAATACAATCTTGTGGGGTGGGACCTTTTGATTGAATATTTCCATGGATATGTGATCTCGCCCAGTCAGGGTGGGTCTTAATCAGATCACTGGAACCCTTTAAGAGAGCTCATGGAGAGAAGCTGAGAGAGACATTTTGTAGCTAAGATACGTAATCCAGAGTTTGCCCCCAGGAGAAACTAAGAGCCAGATGCTTGGAGACCCTGGGAGATGCAGACAGAGGACATTTGGAGATGCTAAACTAAGAGAAGAAGCCCTGAGTTTGCCCTGGAGAAGTTAAAAGGGGACTCCCTGATGCTCAGAGAGAATTGCTCCGGAAGAATCAAGCAGAGAGCTGAGAGAAGCTAAGAGAGACAGAAGCCCAGAGACATTTTGGAGAAAGCCATTTTGAAACCAGAAACTGGGAGCAAAGGACCAGCAGACACCAGCCATGTGCCTTCCCAGCTGACCGAGGTGTTCCAGATGCCATCGGCCTTTCTTCAGTGAAGGTATCCTCTTGTTGATGCCTTCGTTTGGACACTTTTATGGGCTTAGAAATGTAAATTTGTAAACTAATAAATCCTCTTTATAAAAGCCAATCCATTTCTGGTATTTTGCATAACAGCAGCTTCAGCAAACTGGAACAGGGAGTATGAGCCACAAGGTTTTCACAATCACATGGTCACACCATGTAAGCTACGTAGTTATACAATCATCTTCAATAATCAAGGCTACTGGGTTGCTGTTCAACAGTTTCAGTTATTTCCTCCTAGCTATTCCAATACACTAAAAACTAAAAAGGGATATCTATATATCACATAAGAATAACCTCCAGATTGATTGCTCAACTCCGTTTGAAATCTCTCAGCCACTGAAACTTTGTGTTTCATTTCTCTTCCCCCTTTTTGGTCAAATTTTTTTCTCAATCCCACAATGCTGGGTCCATGCTTGTCCCCATGAGTCATCTCCCATGTTGCCAGGGAGATTTATCCCCTTGGGAGTCATGTCCTACTTGGGGGGTGGGGGGCAGTGAGTTTACCTGCCAAGTTGGCTTAGAGAGAGGGCCACATCTGAGCAACGAAAAAGGTTCTTTAGGGGTGACTCCCAGGCACAATTATGAGTAGGCTTAGCCTCTCCTTTGCAGTAACAAGCTTCATAAGAGCAAGTCCCAAGATCAAGGGCTCATATGGCCAATTTATTTTTAACAAGTGTGCTAAGTCCATCCAGTGGGGAGAGAATAGTCTCTTCAACAAATGGTGTTGGGAAAACTGGATATCCACATGCAGAAGAATGAGGTTAGATCCCAACTTATACTTGTTAGATCCCAGAAGAAGAAACTAACATGTAGAAGGAGTTTCTTACCCAGGGGCCCTGCAGCTTATCTCACAGAACACAGGTGCCCCATAAACTAAAGAATGAAGGCTGTTCAAGGCTGTTCAAGGCTGTTCCAGCCACAGTGGTGCCTCATAGGCGAGTAAGGCAAGGTCAGTTATGTCCATAAGATGAACAACAAAAAAGACCTGCTCTCCCTAGTTAGATAATGCAGCTGCTTTCCTAAAAAGAATACTGTCTCAGAACTCTAGCAACCCATCAGCCCAAAACTTGACAGGCACTTAACAAAACTGAGAGACAGAACAGCACAGCAGGAACCCTTCCCAAGGTGGGTTCCTTTCTTCGTTAAAAAATGTTGCTCTCAGAGAGCTGGAGCCATTTTCTTTCTTTTTCCTGGCTCCCACCTGCTTTCTTCCTCTAATAAATCTTAAACTTTATACTTAAACTTTGACTTGCAACATTGTGTGGATTCCTGAACGACTCCGACCTAACAATATTGTATACAAAAACCAACTAAAGATAGATCAAGGACCTACATATAAGAGTTAAAACTTTAAAATTCTTAGAAGATAAAAGAGGGGAAAAGTATTATGACCTGGCATTTGGCAATGGGTTCTTAGGCATGACATCCAAAGCACAGGCAACAAAAGAAATAATAGATCAATTTGACTTCATTACAATTAAAAACTTTGTGCATCAACAGAAATTATCAAGAAAATGAAAAGACAATCTATAGAATGGAAGAAAATAGTTTCACACCACATATTGGATAAGACTTTGGTATATTCAGAGTATATAAAGACTTTTACAATGCAATAACAAAAATACAAACAACCCAATTAAAAATAGGCAAAGGACTTGAATAGACATTGCTCTAAAGAAGATACAGAAATGACCAAGAAGAGATGCTCAGCATCATTAGCCATTATAGAAGTGCAAATTAAGACCACAATGAGTTATCACTTCACACCCACAAGGATGAATATTATTTAAAAACAGAAAATAACAAGTGTTGAGGAGAATGTGGAGGAACTGAAAATCTAGTGCATTGTTGGTGGGAATGTAAAATGGGACAGCCATTGTTGGAAATCAATATGGTGGCTCCCCAAAAAGTTAAATGTAGGATTACCATTTTACTTGGCAATCCCACTTCTAGGAATATACTGAAAGAGAGTGAAAACAGTTGCAAAAGATACTTGTATACCCATTTACAGCAGCATTATTCCTAATCACCAAAAGCTGGAAACAACCCAAACGTCTATCAAAAAATGAATGGATAAACAAAATGTGATACATACACACAATGGAATATGACTTGACATAAGAAAAAATGAAGTTAAGAGATCTGCTGCAACATGCAAGAATCTTGAAAACATTATGCTCCTCAAAATAAGCAAGACATAGGACAAAAATAGTATGATTTCACTTATAGATGACTAGAAATCGCACATTTGTAGATTTGGAAAGCAGATTAGAATTTACTGTGGGAGGGGGTAAGGAGAAGAGGGAAGGTGAAGTAGATGTAAAAATAAAAATAAATAAGAAAAAAATAACTCAAGGCTAGGAATCTGTCTCTACAACAGAGTTTTATACAGCTATTAAAATTGTGATTTTTGGAAAGAAAAAAAAGGAATGGTACCCAGGACTGCCATGTCGAGAACGTCGGTGCTCATCATTAAACATACGTTCGAGAAAGATCCCAGAGATATTGGCCCTAGGCAGAAAAGGCGAGGAAGGAGTGGCCTCAGAGAGAAATGTGGAGAGTCTCAAGGATAACAGTGTCTGCAACAGTGTTTTGTTCAGCTCTCTGTTACCTACTACTTCACACAAGGCCCTGGGTTATCCTAGCACCCCACAGAGCTGGGAGTTCTGTGTTTAACTGAAAACGTACGGTAGCGGGTCATCAATTTAAACGCAGGCAATTTAGAACTTGCTTAATCAATCAAGGAGATGTTTTGTAAACCATTAATTTTAAGTTTCCGGAGATTGTCTTGCAGGTACGTTAAAGATACCACCAAAACTTGGAAAACAGGCTAATCCGGACAAAAGAGCTACGGAAGCCTGGAAGGCCAAAGTAGGCGCTGGAAAGCCTTAAGGACCCGGAGGAAAAGACGGCCCCGCCTCCCCGGGAGTGCCGCGCAATGCGCAGGCGCGACGGTGGACCTCTGTGGCGCCGCTGGGCCTTGGTGCGCGGGCGCGGGCGAGGCGAGCGGCGTGGTCCCCATGGAGCTGCTGTAGCGGTGTCGGCGCCGCGGCCAGGTCTGCGATGAGCGCCGCGGAGGCCGACCGCTGGGCGTGGCTGTTGGTGCTCAGCTTCGTGTTTGGGTGTAATGTCCTCAAGATCCTCCTCCCGTCCTTCTCCTCCTTCGTAAGTGGCTGCCTGGCCTTTTCGGGGGCTGGTGGGAACGCCGCCTCAGGGGCTGGGGTGGATGCAGGGGTCTCACACTGGCCGCGCAAGGGCCATATTCGGCCCCCAGAAGCAGCTCGGTTGGTCTCTACTGTGTTTTAAGATATTTTTGAATTAGTTGCTAACATCTAAAGTTGCGAAGCTTTACCCTCCAATCTAGATTTGAGAATTCTCTGCGTGGGGGTGGGGGGTGGGAGGAAAGCCCTGGCACACTTGGCCGCGTTTCCACATGGCAGCAGTCGTCGGGCGACGAGTTTCGGCCGCGCGCCTCTGACTGGGAGTTCACACTGCTGTTTATTTCATTTCCATTAACCCCTGGTTCCTGGAGGCATTCGAGCAGCCCTCGCAGCCTAGAGGACCAGTGCCTGGCACGGCGTTGCGCACCTTCCCGGGGGCCTCTCTGCGGCCCTTGCATGCACGGTCAGGTCCCGGAGAGACGGATCCCAGGATACAAGTATCGAGAGAAAACCCCAGTACCGCGTGACGCCTCCTGTACCCAAGGCAGTGAGCGCGGTATCTTGTCTCCGGCTGTCAAGGCTGCGGTGAGAGGTGGATGTTATCCAGCCTTCTTTACCTCCCAGGGAGTTTAGGGGGGTTTCTCTTGATCCAGCTAGTGAGTGTTGGCGCGGAGATCTGATTCTTGATTTGCGATTCTCCTGTTCTGTCTCTCCGTCTACTGGAGCATGAATAGGGATTTGGTGGTAAATAGGACGTGGGGTTAGGGGACATCGGAACTGTCCCGGGGGAAGGGTGTCTTTTGTACGCTCACAGCGGCAGCGAGGGACTGTCCCGGCCAGTTTGAGTCTTCAAAGATTCCACGCAGGTGTTGTAGCATTATCCTGGGGAACTCGGTTCTCCCTGCTGTTCTCTCACGATAGAAATGTACATGGGAGATCTTTAAAACAAGGCAGGGTATCTTTGTGTTTTGTGCTGCCAGTCTTCACTGAGTGCCTGTTCCAGGCAAAGCTCTATTCTAGGGTCTCATATTTCTCCCAGTGTCCTGAGGCATAGGGAATTCTTTAAACCTCGTCATCTTTAGAATCCTTCGTGGTGGCCTCTAGTCTTAGCATTGCATGAAAGGCAGTAGCTGGCCCCAGCCTGTCTTTCCTGCAGCATCACTTCCCTTTTTCTTATTTACCCCCATCCTGTTTCTTGTAATGTTGGAGCCACACTGAACTAATCTCAGTCGCTCAAAGAGATTGTGTTGGTGTTGTCTTCCTCTGTGAAGGGTTCATAAGTCCTCCGTAGCAGATGGGGAATGAGGGTATGGCAGTGACAATACATAAGATCTGCCATCTGCTCGGGCTTCTTCCCTAAGCCTATACCAGTCAGTGCTCTGGCCAGTGTGTCTGAGGGGGTTATTGCTGTAGTCTAGAAGTGCAGGAGTGTTCTGGTTTACTAATGCTGTTGTTATGCAAAATACCAGAAATAGAATGGCTTTTATAAAGGGAATTTATTAAGTTACAATTTTTTTCAAAATGGTGTTCTCTGAAATGTCTCTGGGCTTAGCTTCTTGGGGCAAACTCTGGGCTAGTATCTCCAAAGCGTCAGCAAAAGTCTGCTTTCAACGGCCATCTCCAAAATGTCTCTCTAAGCTGCAGCACTGAGCTCCTTCTTTCCGAGGTCTTATAGGGCTCCAGTAAACTAATCAAGACCCATGCTGAATGGGTGGGGCCACATCTCCATGGAAATAATCAAAGGTATTACCCAAAGTTGGGTGGGTCACATCTCCATGGAAACAACCTAATCTAAAGATTCCAACCTAATCAACACTAACATGTCTGCCCCCACAAGAGTGCATTAAAGAACATGGTGTTTTGGGGGGCATAATATATCCAAACCAGCACAAGAAGGCTTCTGCCAGAGGAGGGTGGCTGTCTGATGGGGATTTAGCTGAACGAGCACTTACCCTGTCTTTAGATCTGTGTTCAAGTCCCTTGCTGCCTCCTGCAGGCCGTATACCTCTGTAACCCCAACTCCATCAGCTTTCTTCAACTCCCTTCCCCTGGGGGTAACGCTACTCATTAGGGGTTGTTGGCTAGGTGAAAAAGGATCACATAAAACGATCTTAGCACAGGACAGCCCCATGATTGGTATTCAAAATAGTGAAAAATAATCAAGATCTACTTGTCTGCTCACTGGGTCTGTCGTGAGGGTCAGTGAAAAGCAGCCGCAAGGGATGCAGTGACCCTGTGTGGGGTGAAATGGCTGCTGCTTAACAACCATTAGAGGCTCTGAGCTGAGGAAGCAGTGGGGAATCCTCAAGGCTGAGAAATGGAAAGAGTTGAATTCGGAATACAGGGTCCTCGGGGGCCGGGCCGTGCCCTGGGCTTCAGATCTTAACCTTCCCGACAACATTTCTGAAGCTTCTTGGGTCAAGCCAAGGCAGGGAGCCATCAGTCAGGAAGGCCCCGCAGGTTCCAGCGCCTGAGGCCCTTCAGGAAGTCTCTGAAGTACAAGAAGCCCTCCCACCCAGCAAAGCCTTACATGAGATCCTGGGAGTGGGATCTCAGCGGAATACTGGGGTGGGGGCAGGTTGGCTGGCCAAGGGCAAGCAGTCCCTGCTGATGGGTTAGTTAGAATTTCCCCAGGGTTCTCTTCCTTCCCTTCAAGCTGATTACAGAACGCCTGGATGAGGACTCGTGGTTCATATGGCAGAATCGAGGCTTCTTTAACCCTGGGCGGAGAGGAAAGGGGACCAAGACGCCCCTATTGAGCGCTGGCTTTACGGGCTGTGCAGTGGAGGCACACTGCGCAGGCGCCCCAGGCCTGGTCTAGTCAGAGCTGGGGGCGGGAGGCGGGGAGTGACGGTCCAGGCGAGCTGTACGCACTGCGCAGGCGCCAGCGGCCCCTTCCGGGTCCCCCACCCCCTGTCAACCCTTTTTCAGACAGTTGCCACTGCGTAGGCGGGGGTTTGGGTTATGGGACTGACCCACATTTTTATATTCAGCATTTAAAAAATTATCCTTCAGGTTTTTGTTTAAAAAGACTCCCCCAGGAGCCATACGCCACTTAGGCAAGCGGTAACACTGCAGGATCTGCTACTGGTGTCCTGGGTGGGTGTATTCCTGAGACCCTCACCCTTTTCTGTGGAGCACAGTCACTTAGAGACTTCTTGCTGTGGATCAGGCGTGAGGATGACCTCCAAATATTAGTTTAAGGGATAAAGACAGCCCGTTTCCCTGGACCTGTCGCCTGGACCTTCATGCCAAGAGCGTGTGACAGGGCGGTGGGGGGAGGAGGGCACTCATGCACGGGGGATTGGCCCGGGCCGAGCCTGTCCGAGCTAAGGCCGCTGGCTCTGGGGCTTTTCTGGGTCTGGAGCTCTGCAGGGGCCTTGGTTCCTTTCGGAGACTGAGGAGTTCGTCTTGGTGTTTGGGACACCCCAGAGCAGGGGACCCGAGTAAGAGCGTCATTCCCAGAATTGTCCGCTGCATCCCAGGGAGGGGTGAGCCGTCCTTTATTGTGGATTCTCCTGCTCTGTGCCATTGTCCTATCATTTGTTTTCTGGATGGGTCTGGCCCAGAGACTTGCTGCCAGACACCCATCCAGTGAGTGGTCGAGTGGGGATTCGAACCTCTCCAAGTTCTAATCATGGTGTTTTGCCTGTTGGAGGAGGTGTGTCATTTGAGGAGGTGTCAAACCTGACAAGACTTGAGGATGCCTCTGGTAGGAGGACATTATGAGCATAGCCAGACAGACTGCTGGTATCTGGGACAGGGGTGGACAGGAAGGAGTGGCTCTGCCCCTTTTATCTCCCTCTCCCCCTACTATTCCATTTCAGAAACAGTTCATCTTACTAAGAATTTTTGAACACTCATACCCTGCCTCAGAGTTCTTTGTGGACCTAGCACCAGGTCCTCGAAAAGCTGGTCCCTGTACAACTTGTTATTATTCAAGTTTGAGTTTTTATGTCTCAGAAGGTATCTTTTGAGTAGACAAAAAGACTCTAGAGATTTATTTTTGTTTTAAAAATTAATATTCTGTATATGATATTTGTCTTCAAATCTTATTGAATCTTACAATTCAATTCATAATTCTAGCATGTAAGGAAGTCTTCGATTCATGTTGGTACGTATTTGTGAACTTAAACACTTTCAAGCATTTTAATTGTGTTTATGGATTTAATATATTCCTTATTTTCCAAGTACTACAGTTGTCGTATTTAACCAGGAAACTATCTTTTTTGCCTTCAAGTTCACTCTCTGACCTCATTCACCTTCTTCCCCTGCTCCAGAGTAACCCTTTTTTATCTTTTCAGTTTCTGTTTTGTGCTGCTTCTATAATGCTTTTAAATACTGCGTTTGCCTCTTTTCTTTTTTAGTCAGGTTTATTGACATGTAGTTTCAATACAGTAAAATTTGCCCATTTTAAGCGCACCATTCGATGAGTTCTGAAAAACTTATTCAGTAGGCTTCCCAACACCTCGATCAAGATGTAGAATATTTGTCTCCTTAAAAAGGCTCTTCCACCACTGCCTCTATTGCATAATATGTAGACTCTTGCTTTTAACAGATTCTGATTTTTTTTTTTTTTTAAGAAGAGAATTTGGCCCATTCCTCTTGCTCCCGGGTGGATTAGGCTGGCGTGTCCCGTTGAGTGAGAGTGTTGGGTGGCGCTCAGACCAGGTCAGGGGACAAACCACGAGGGAGCTGCGTAGGAAGACCCTTATTCTCACCGTGGAGCCTGTGAGTGGGCGTGGCAATCTCTGCGCAGGCGCCCTCCGGAGACCTGCGGCCCCGGTGTCCCTGGTGGTCCTACTGTGTGCAGTGCCTGGGCGGGGTGTGGAAAGCTGTGTGGGGTTGTCAGGGCACAGAGGACTGAGCTGGAGGGACAAGCTGGTTCGCTGTGCACTGCTGGGTTTCAGGTACACTTTACATACATTATCCCCCTTTTTTTTTTTTATCTGTTTGTAAAATTTTGAAACAAACATAACATTACAGAACAGTTACGCTATACAGTACACAGAATTGATTTCTCCCCCTAAGCCATTTGAGGGTAATTTGCTGCCTGGGGCCCCTCAGGCTGCAGCACTTGGGTGTATATTTCCTACTGTCTCATAGATCCCGTTCGGTCTTCCAGTGGCCCAACAACATCAGAAGGGTCCAGCTGAGGACCACGCATTGCAGTGACTTGTCATGTCCTTTCAGTCCCCTTCAGTCTGGGGGCATTCCTCGGTCTTTCCTTGACTTGCATGACTTTGTCATTTCTGAGTGTCACAGGCCAGTGGTTTTTTTTTTTATTCAGTTTTATTGAGATATATTCACATACCATACAGTCATCCATGGTGTACAGTCAGCTGTTCACAGCACCATCATATAGTTGTGCATTCATCACCCCAATCTATTTGTGAACATTTTCCTTACACCAGAAAGAATGAAAATAAGAATAAAAAATAAAAGTAAAAAAGAATACCCAAATCATCCCCCCATCCCACCCTATTTTTCATTTAGTTTTTGTCCCCATTTTTCTTCTCATCCATCCATGCACTGGATAAAAGAAGTGTGAACCACAAGGTTTTCACAGTCACACTGTCATTCATTGTAAGCTATATTGTTATACAATCGTCTTCAAGCGTCAAGAGTTTTCAAGTATTTCCTTCTAGCTATGCCAATTCACTAAAACCTAGAAAGGGTATCTATATAGTGCGTAAGAATGTCTACCAGCGTGACCTCTCGACTCCCATTTGGAATCTCTCAGGCACTGAAACTTTATTTCCTTTCATTTTGCATCCCCCTTTTGGTCAAGATGTTCTCAATCAATGCCGGGTCCAGATTCATCCCCCGAAGTCATATCCTGTGTTGCCAGGGAGATTTACATCCCTGGGAGTCAGGTCCCTCGTAGAGGGGAGGGCAGTGAGTTCACCTGCCGAGTTGCAGGCCAGTGGTTTTGCAGCAAGGTCCCTGCTGGTTTGTCTGAGCTTTCACGGAGGGGTGTCCCGGGGCAATGCTGGTTCTGTCTCATCTGGTGGCGTTTGGAAATGTTCAGTGGTCCCTTGGGGTCCGGTCACTGGAGGCACCTCCTGAGGTTTTTTCTAAGCCCCTTCCCTCTCCTCCTTCCCCCAGGCCTGTCCCGCGATTATCCCCCCACCTCCCCTGCGCGCCCTCGGCCCGGGATCCGGTCTGTCCCCGGCCTCCTGCCCGGCCGCACCACCTGGCAGCTGCCGTGGTGTCATTCCCGACAGCCAGGGCTGGTTCCCGGGAGAATGCCCTGGTACTGGCAGGTGTATGGGAGAGGGGCCGCCGGGGGGGGGCAGGCGGCGAGCAGCTCCCACAGGTCTCTTCCGCTGACCCCGCCGGTCAGGGAGACCCCGGAAGGCGCCGCAGCCGGCTGTGTCCCGCATGGGACTGGTAGTCGGAGGCCCTGTTTACACACATTCGCGTTTCTGTCTCTATCATCATCCCTACTCTTTCCCTGTCTCTCTCCCTATCTCTATCTTCTCTACCTCTGTCGCATCTGTCTGTTTGTATCTGTCTATCTAATCATCTAAACCACTAGTTCACACCCATGGTGCTCTTTGTAATTCTCTCAAGATCAGGATTTCTAACTTCTTTTTCTGACAGTGGGAAAACTGGCTCCCAGTTACCCTTAATATATTTACATATTTGGTCAGTTTTTGTGTAACCATCCTCTCCCCTGTCTGGGTGCCTACTTGGGCCCTGACAGCCGGCATTTGGCGGGGTTCCTCCTGGCATGTGCAGCCTCCTCTCCCTGCCCAGCTGCGTTTTCGTGGGTTCCCTTGTTTCCCTGTGCTTGGCTCTGACCCCGTCAGGCTGCCCTTCTGCAGGATGCCCCTAGCACTGTGCTTGGATTCTGAGTCCCCCTTCACCCTGCTTAGGCTTGGGCACCCCACTCTGACCTCATCACACCCCTCCCACCTCTGCGCTCTGTCCCCACCTGACTCAGGACTGAATTCTTCAGGAAGGGAAGAGGACAAGTGTTCTCTGTCACTTGAACGACAGCTCTGGGGATGGAGTAGGTTCATTTCATAATGTGAATTTTACATTTACCGTGAAAGATATGTACACATGTATCATAACCATCCTCAGTGTTTCTGCAAATGGAAAAATATAATTTGAATAGTGGTTCAAAATCGAGGGAGTTTTTGTTTTTGTGCAGGGAATAGAAAAGGTAGCAAAGGCTGGCAACGCAGATAAAGGGTGGCTGGCCCAGTTGTAAGGGGAAGCAGAGAGGATTGGGGAGGAGGCGGGGAGGAGCGTGTCCCCCACCTGGAAAGGTGCTCATCCCTGCTGTCTACTCTGCCAGATGTCCAGGGTGCTGCAGAAGGATGCAGAGCAGGAGGCGCAGATGAGAGCGGAGATCCAGGGGATGAAGCAAGAGCTTTCCACCGTCAACATGATGGACGAGTTTGCCAGATACGCCAGACTGGAGAGAAAGATCAACAAGATGACTGATAAGCTCAAAACTCACGGTACTGGTGTCCATTGCAGTGTCGAAAGCTTCATAAAAGCTGCCTAATAGAGAAATCTTTATATGAGGAGTGTTAGAATATGTGTTTGATTTTTGGATGTTCTATATGTTAGAAACATGAAATTGTCTAGAAAGAAACCCAGTAATTGTTAGTGTTTTCTCCTTATGGACTAGTGAAGCTTTGCCTTCTAAACACAGAAGTATCTAAGATTCTCTTACATTTTCTCCAGAGCCGACTTCTTGCTGTAGATTGTCATTTTCACATGCAGCTCCTTTCTGAGAAGAGCCCAGAGAAATCCTCATAGTGGATTCCCAGAGGCTTGTGTTCCTCTCTAGAAAATGCCCAGTGGTGTCCTCACATGGACCATCTGCTTATCCAAGGGCAGAGGTTGGATCTGCTCGTCCTGTGGCTCCCCTGTTGCTCCCCACCTCCTGGGATGGAGACCATTTCAGCAGGCAGCCCGTGCGTGAGAGGCCTGCCCGTGTGCGACAGCGTGAGAGCTGGTCCTGTGGCTGCTCACACAGACCCCGGGGGGCCTGCCCAGGCCTGGCACATGCTAGACTCCCTCCGTGGAGTGTGTACCGTGTAGACCAGTAAATAAAGGAAGAAAAGTTAAGTCCTGTTGCATTCAAAAGGATTCTCTCTGATTTAAATTAATAATTTTAAGGGTTTTCAATATTAAAGCTATTTGGATCTCATAATCTGTGATTCTATTTTAAATAATGATGTAGAGGGATTGTGGGTGACATAAAAATTCTATTTTCTATTTTCTAAGTATGTTGCACAAGTGTTACATTTATAGTCAGAAAACATTCTATAAGGGGAAGCAACATTTCTGTGTACTTTTTTTTTTTTTTAACTTTTCAAGACTGATATAATTCTTTCCTCTTCTTTTTCCTTTCAGTGAAAGCACGGACAGCTCAATTAGCCAAGATAAAATGGGTTATAAGTGTTGCTTTCTACGTATTGCAAGTAAGTGCACTGTAGTATCACCTGGGATCAGTCACGTGGGTGAAGGCCTATCCTCCCGTTGCAGCCGCAGAAGCCAGGGCCGGGAATTTTGGCTGCTGCGCCACGTGGCCCTCCTGGCACGTGACTCTGAATACTCTGCAGATTTATGGTTTAGACTTAGAGAAAGCCAAAAGAACTCTGAAGTAACTCCTTGGGAGAACTTTCATATGCCTTTATTCCAGTGCAGTTTTAGAGGTGTAGAGGGATGAAGTGACAGAAGCTCATTTCAACATCAGATTTCCTAAGTCTGCAAATTGGTCCTTAGTGTGCCTGAACAACAAGCATGTATATATCCGTATATATGTGTGTGTATATGTGCGTATATGTATATGTGCACATATATGAATATATACACATACGTATGTATTACGAATTATTATGAGGAATTGTGGGGGCTCGCAAGTCCAAACTCCGTAGGGCAGGCTGCAGATAGGAAAGTCTGATAAAGGCGATGTTGAAGTTCTTAGACCAAAGTTCCCAGGGGAAATTGGCTGGCTGCAAATTCAGGCAAGAGCTGATCTTGAATTTGAGGCAGAAATTCTTCTGATCCCTCCGAAGCCTTCAGTTCTGGCTTTTTATGTAAGGAGACCACCCACATTGCTGAGGGAGGGCTCCTTTGTTGATTGTAGATGCACAAGTAATCATCACAGGGCTATTGAATTGTTTAGTTTCCCAGGGAACTATTCCTACTCCTGTGGCTACTTCACCCTAAGGTTTTCATGTATACACTTCAATTGCTGCTTGGGTGTGTTGTGATTTCTGTTTTTCAATATTGGGAACTTCTGTTTACTGTGATAAAGAATTTGCTTAGAAACTCTAACGTAGAAATAAGCTTCTCTCACTTTGTTCCCCTACATCTCTAAAACTGCTTTGGAATAAAACCAATATGAAAGTTCTCCTGAGAAATTAACTAACTTGTTCAGAGTTACTTTGGCTTTCTCTTAGTCTAAATGCTAAAGAATTCACGCAAATCCCCACAAAAAGGGTTGTTTTGGGTATATTTAAGGAAATTGATCCTGAGACATGAGCTAGGTTTCACAGGAACACAGGAATTAAGGCAGATACCCTCCCTTCTGCTTACTTGAGTGGCAATTTCAAGACCATGAAGGGACAGAAGACAACCTTTCTACTGGTGGAGAAAAGAGGAAAAAGAAGTTTCTATTCTCTCCCCATCATTTAAACTTACTGTGAGCTTGTCTCTGTACAGTTATGCTAACTGACACTTGTGTGGGTGAGAGAATGAACTGTGCTTTCAGGGATCTTAGATAGAGGTGTAGATAGCTTTTGTCACAAATAAGGTATATTTAGCCTAGTCTGGCTAGTCAGGGGGAGACTACGTGAGAAAAGACTGCCTAGTTTATTTACCAGCTCATTTAAATAATGGGTATCTATTATTCATATTAAGACATCCACTAAGCTGCCAGTTCACTTGTAAGAAGCCCCCCCAGCCCCCTTAGGGCTGTGTATTCCAGATGTCCTGGTGGATTAGTCTTGAAACTATATTTCAGAGTTTTGACAATGGAAGTTAGTGGCTGTGCGTGCATGTCTGATGGCTACCAGGACTGGATTGATAGCCTTCAGGTCACCAATCTGGAGAGTTTCCTTAATTCTTTTGATGTTTCCCCATCTTTTGTATTTGTTGCATGACTGGCAGGTTCTTTTCACTTACTGGAAGTGTCTTTCCAGGCTGCACTGATGATCTCACTTATTTGGAAGTATTATTCTGTCCCTGTGGCTGTGGTGCCAAGTAAATGGATAACTCCACTTGATCGCCTGGTAGCATTTCCTACTAGAGTAGCAGGTAAGATTTGCCGAGAAAGGATAGTGGAAAATATGTATACACTTCTGTAGGGGTGTGTGGTAGAACGTTGAGTCAACCCATCATCCTCCTCCTCATCCTCATTCCCGTTAGTGAGCAGGTGCTTTGTGCTTGGCCTTGCCCAAGTCTTGCAGTGAAGAAACCAGGGTTTACAGAAATTGCTTAGCTTGTTCAGGTCACCAAAATGGTCAATGGTAGAGCTGGTTCAGTCTCAGCCCTGCTTCTGGAAACCAGGCCTGATACTTGGTGTCTCGTGCCCCATTCTGAGCCTCTAGTTCCCAGTTCTGCAGCTGCTTCTCGGTCTTTGTACTTGACTTCAGCATGCGATGCTGTTGGCCATTCTTTTATATTTGAAAGGTAGCTTTTTTGGTCTGTAAAAGTAGCATAAGTCATTGAAGAATGATGAGAAATAACCAAAAAATCATTTTAAAAGATTCCATTAGCTATGGATAACCCTGATATATTTTTCAGTCTTTTTTTCTGTTTATTTTTATACAGTTAAAGTCATCTGATACATACAATTTTGCACCCCATTTCACTTTATATTATAAGCCTTTTCCCATATCAGTAAACTTATTAAAGAAGTTTGAATAGCTGTTCTTCAGTTGGATGTGTTGTAATTTACTAATTGCCCTGTTAGAGAATATTTATTTTGTTAGGCTCTGATTTAGTGCTGTAGCACACATCCTTGTCAGGCAGTCTTTGGTTGTGATTTGTGGTTATGCTGAAAGTCAAAGAGAATGTCTGTTCAAAGACTTCCAATTTAGCCGCTCCCTCTGCCCCTTTTTTTCTCTGTGTTTGACTGCTACAGCCCAGACTTGGCCAGGAGCTCTGCTTGGGGCCCTGCTGGTTGGGACTCAGTGGTGCTGATGACGGGAAAGAGGCCACCCTTCCACAATGCCCCACGGGCCCAGTCAGCCACCCTTGCAGCCTGGCCTGAGTGAGGTGATACTCCTGCCTCTCAGTTATCAGTGGGGCAGGAGAGGTGTGGGTAAACCTCACTTAATTTCCCATATTTTTTTGAGAAAGGAAAAACAAATAGTCTGTGTTCCAAGATATTGCATTTTTTTCATATCACAGGAAGTAATGTACATCTCTCTGTCAAGAAAGAGAAGTACAAACCAGTGTCAATTGTCCAGTATAACTCCTGCTTAGTAAAGAGTGCAGCCTGTAACTCTGAAAGGCTAAAGAATTTGAGACCATGAAATATGAATGTAGTCTTAGCTGAGCAATGCACTGAAAGAACTGAAATACTCTTATTTCCTATAAGTTAGAGGTAACAGAGGCAGGAAATGTGAGCGGAACTGTGGGCATGTTCTCTTATGGTGAATTTCTTTATTTTCAGGTGGCATTGGAATTACTTGTTGGATTTTAGTCTGTAACAAAGTTGTGGCTATTGTGCTTCACCCTTTCAGCTGAAAAGGAAGACTACAAGACTTTTTATTTTGAATAGAAGTGGTGAGCGTAGACAGCCTTGTCTTGTTCTTCATCTTGGGAGCAGGGAACAGCTATAAGACTTTTAAAATGGGTTTTCTCTTATTAGGTTAAAAATCTTATTTCCCACTCCTTTTTTTTTTTTAAGAAACAAAAGTGCAAGTTAGATTTTTGTTTTAACATGATTGTTCTTGGGGTTTATGTGCAATTCTTATGTAAGAAACACAATCTTGTACTTTTGTCTTTGAGCCAGAAAGGTCAATCAGTGTTTGACAAGTGTGTACCAACTAACAAAATATCAGGTTCATAAATAATGTGTATCATTGCGGGGCGTCTGCGTGCTGCTTCTCCTGATTTGAACGCTTGGCATCTCTTTGGCTCAGATTGCCAGCTGGAGAGTCACAATTTTCTAACAACTGCAGTACTTTGAAGATTTAATGCTATTTTTACTCCAGATTAGAAAGTAACTTAATTTTAGTACCACTACTAGAATTTGATAATTTGTTTTTTAATCTCATGTGGTAGAACTAAAACAATAACACTAACTGACATTGCTTGTGCTTTTTTCTTCCTCTGTTTAAAATGTCATTTTTGGGGTAAGCGTTTGCTGCCATGGTATTATCTACTTATTTGAAACTGTTAATTTTTCACTGTGTTTTATAAATGTATTAATGAGACCATAATGCATTGTTTTGTGCTTGAATTCTGTTTTATATTTAAAACATTTAAAATGAAGTGTATTTTAAAATCATTTAATATTTATGCTCTGTGGAATGGAAAAAAGGAAAAAAACACACACACACACACACAAAAAACTAGGAAGGCTGAGTAAATTAATTTGAACCAATACATATTTGGCTCATAGAGTATAATTCTGCCAATTCTATTTTTCAAAATACCTTTTTTTCTAATTAAAGTCTTGGCAAGTGCATGTGTGACTTCCTTCCTTACAGCCAATCCGAATTTGTTACTTGACAACTAGCATAGAGGCGTTGGTGGTTAACTAGGTGGGAACTGGCATCATATTAAAGCTGAATTTCTCAGACTAGTTTCTGAAGGGTCATATTTGTTTTCCGTAATGATCTAGTAACTCATTATTTCTGCTAATAGTGCTGTGAGAAGGCAAAGTGCTGTGGTACCTCAGTTTGTTACTGAGTGGGTTTCAGGTTTCCTGGTCCTTCAGGTTCACAAGACTCTAAAGGCGTTCCCAGCACCCTGTGGATCCGCCTAAAGAAAGGCTGCAGAACCGGGAGCCAGTGGTGGCTGCAGCTGACGGCCTGGTGGACACCCGGAGCAGGTCCAGTGTCCTGGTTACCACGCAGGATGCATTTTGGCCGCAGAGGATGAGCTGCAGCAGCACAGGGGAGCTGCAGTCTCGGTCCCTTAGCCGGGTGCCCTAACAGTTACATGGCGCTGGGAGGGCTCGTGCCCAACTCCCATTTGTGGTGACTTGCAGCCTGTAAACGGCAGGTCACGCAAGCAGGAATTGGGCAAGCAGGTGTAGCATATGTAGGGACATCCTCGGACCACTGGACAGGATATTGTATCCTTGGCCAGACCCTAGCTTATCTCCTGTGCATATATTCCTTCAGTTGCTAGGCAGGAATCGTGACAAATCTCCCTGAAGCTAGAAGAAAGATTCACTGTTCTCAGCTGTTAATTCTGTCTTCCCACCTACATTAACTAGTTCATGGAGAATAAATAGGGGAAATTTAAGTGTCCTGTATGTTTCACATTGTTGTTTTCAAAAATTGTATTTATTTTTAAATAAATAATAAACACAGTTCTGAATTCTAATAATACAAGAAATGAAATAATGGGAAGTATGTCTTCTGGCCCCTTGACTGTCCCCTCACTACCCTGGTCCCGATGTCACCTCTCTTACCACTTTCTTGTGATTCTTCCACTGACGGACCATATATTTGTGAATATTGTTATATATACTTTTAAAATAAAATTTTTTTAAAGTCCTAAAGGAATACCTTTGCCTGCTTTTTTTAAAAACCCAACTTGGAAAGTAAAGGTCTCCCATGATTCCACAGAACTAGGATTACTGGTGTTAACATTTGTGTGTCCTGTTTTCCATATACATATGTGTAGTATTTATGGATAGCTATATAGGTTTAGTATTTTTTTTATTAGAAAATGTTGGATATAGTTAATAACTTTACATGAAAACAGATGTGTTTGATTTGAAATATGGAGCTCTCTTCATGCCAATTTTTTGCTTTTAATGTTTGTGGTAAGTCAAGAAAGGCAATTTTCTAATATACAAATCTGTGATCACTGTGGAGTGAGGTTAGCGCCCTCCTGCTTCCTCTCCCTTGCCACTGGCTTCCCGTCTGACATCGCTGGGCTCTCTGGCTTCCTTGGGGACCTAGGGAAGGTGCACTGATGTGGCCCCTCCTTCCCATTATGTCCACCAGGCCTCTGATGTTATTGGTAAACTTCTCTGACCACCTTAGATGACAGTGAGTTCTGTTTTTCTTCTCCCGCTCCTCCAAACATCTGATTTAGTATGTATATGATTGATTTTCAACTAATTTTGTATTGACTTGTGGTGTCTGCAGTTATGTGGGCTTGTATATGATGTTTTAAAACCTTTCTTATAATAAAAAGGTTTTTTTCCAGTGATGCCATAAGTGTCTTAGGATTTTTGTTACCCTTCTGGTGTGTCTTAAGTCAATACCCAGGAATATTTAATTTTTTTAAAAAATCACATAATGGTTTTCCACTAGGGCACTGTATTCTCTTACAGGAGTATGTTTCCTCATAGTTGAGGTGATACCAATTAGCTCTCATGAGAATTTTTGAGAGCGAGTTGATCTTAAATTGAATATAATCGAGCTTTTGCCAATATTGTGGGTATGGATATTGGAGAGTCTAAAGTCGGGGTGGGGGGTTTACAATTAATTCCCGAGTTCTCTAAATTCTCTTGTCTTTTTTTTTTCCTAAATTAATATGTATTTATTAAAATGTTTACATGCCTGTACAGAGATGAGCTAATGGTAGTGATATTTCTCCATAATGATTCTGTAGAACATTTGGACAGATATAACCATAATTTGACTTTATTGGACATTTTCTTGTTTCTAATATTCCCTATTACAAATAATTCTGAATTGACTGTTGTGCCAGTTTGAATATATTGTGTACCCCAAATGCCAATATCTTTGATGTAATCTTGTGTGGGCAGACGTTATCAGTGTTGATTACATTGTAATTCTTTGAGTGTTTCTGTGGGGATGTGCCCCACCCAGCTGTGGGTGATGACTCTAATTGGATAATTTCCATGGGTGGGCCTCGATCAGTGGAGCCATATAGGTGAGCTGATGGGCAGAAGGAACTCAGTGCAGCTGTGAGTGATGTTTTGAAGAGGAGCTACAACCAAGAGGGACACACTTTGAAGAAAGCTTAGGAGCTGCAGATGACAGACATTTTGAACACGGCCATTGGAAGCAGACTGTGGAGAAGCTGAGAGAGGACAAATATCCCAAGTGCGACTAAGAGTGACGTTTTAAGGAACTGCAGCCTAGAGAGGAACGTCCTGGGAGAAAGCCATTTTGAAACCAGAACTTTGGAGCAGACGCCAGCCACGTGCCTTCCCAGCTAACAGGGTTTTCCGGACACCACTGGCCATCCTCCAGTGAAGGTACCTGATTGCTGATGTGTTACCTTGGACAGTTTATGGCCTTAAGACTGTAACTGTGTAACCAAATAAACCCCCTTTTATAAAAGCCAATCCATTTCTGGTGTTTTGCATTCTGGCAGCATTAGCAAACTAGAACAGCTTTCCTTCTGCATATAATTTCTGCTCTTGGGTTAACTTTTTGGTAGGGTATATTCCTAGAAGTGCAATTGCTAGATGAAAATTTAGATATAAACCACCAAATTGCCTTCTGCAAAAATTACTCCCTACAGATTTTTATTACTATTAGAGAAGTTGTTAGTCCTGTGTCTTTAAAAATTTTTTAATTAAGTATTGACAGATAAAAAAAGAAGACTTAAAATATATAAATTGTAAATGAAAATCTTCATACCTGCAACCCCAATTTGAGAAGATACTTCAAGATCCCTTATGTGCTTCTCTGACCAGTGGTGACTCTGAATCTTACCACTTCCTCTTTCTATAATGTTGCCTGTATCTGTTAAAAATGCATTGGCTAGTTTTTTGTGCTATTTAACTGTATATAAATTGGATGATACCAGATGTATTCTTTTGCAGTTTGCTTTTCTGACTGAATACTATGATCCTGAGTTCAGCTATGTTGTGTGTAGCTGTGATTTATACATTTTCACGACCATACAGAATGCCTTTATATAACCATACCACTTATTTTGCTGTGGATGGACATTCAGGTTGTTTTATTTTTTTATTCCAGGCAGTGCTGCTCTAACTGTTCTTCCACAGGTCCCCGGTGCTGGGCACTGTGCTGGAGCTTCTCCAGGATATAGAACCAGATTCGAATCATTAGGGTCAGAGCTTATGGCCCTCATAAATTTTGCTAGATAATGCCAGAATGATTTCCAAAGGGGCTGAACCGGTATGCACTTCTTCCAGCAGTGTGTATAAAGGCTGCCCTCAATCAACATTGCTGTCTGCATTTCATGCTGTCATTGTTTTTAATTTTTGCCAATCAAGTGGGTATTTTGTGTGTGTGTGTGTGGTATTGTTTTGTTGATTTACTATTTTTTTAACTATTTTTCAAAAAAATAAAAAAATTCAAACAAAACCAAACAAAGGAGTAAGAAAAACAAATAACCTAAAATAACTACATTGCTACTAATATGTTCCTACCATACCCCCCAAAATTAACAAACCGTAGTCGTTCCTGAGCATTCCCATAACATTAAGATTACCCTCCATAACTTATCTGTTCTTAGTACACTATTGTTCCCCATTCACTATTTGCTGTTTATTGCTAGGTCCCCTACATTCTACAATATAAAACGTTTATTTTACATTTTTCATATGTGGCTTTATTTGATGTCCTGACTGCTAATAAGGTTAAATATCTATTTCTGTTCTTGAAATGGCAGATCAGGTCTTTTGCCCATTTGGTAGACTGCCCTTTTCTTATTGATATATATTCTGGATACTAAGCCTTTTTGGCAATATGTGAAGCAAATCTCTTTTCCAAGTGCATTTTTAGACAAACGCTTTTAGTAGATCTTTCTTTAACCACTTCCAAGTGTAGAATTCAGTGGTATTGATTACATTCAGAATGCTGTGCTGCCGTCACCACCATCCATTACCCACACTTTTCCATCACCCCAAACTGAAACCCCACCCTTAAGCATTAACTTCTCTGCCCACACCCCTATCCTTGGTAACCTGTAATCTGCTTTCTGATTCTGAATTTGCATATTTACTTTTTGTATGTAGCTCTTTTGATGAACAGATATTGTTAATGGTCATATTTATCCATTTCCTTCAAGAATTATGTATTTAGTATCTTGGGGATCCTCCCCTATTCCAGGATTAAAAAATTCCCCTTTATTTCTTGTAGAACTATTATTCTTTTACTTTAATAGTTATGTATTTTTTCTTCAAAATTCATTTTGAAATAATTTCAGACTTACAAAACATTGCAAAAATAGTACAAAGAATTCCTACATACCCTTCACCTGGTTTCCCCAAATATTAACATCTTGACTGTAATACAATTATCAAAACCAGGAAAGAAACATTGATAGAACACAACATTAACTATGCCTTAGGCCTTACTGAAATCCCAGGAATTGTCCCGCAGATCCTTCCTATGGTCTAGGGTCCAACTCAGGATCACATGTGCTTGGTGGTTGTGTCTCCTCATCTCTTCCAGCGGTCCCTCAGTCTTGTTCTTCATGGTCTTGACACTTTGGAGAACACTGGCCGGTTATTTTGTTGAAAAGCTGCAATTTGAATTGCTTCATCTGTGCTCCTGATTAACTTTGGATTATGCATTTTTGATGTGAATTTACCACCTCTTTTGAATCATATCGGGAGGCGCAGGCTGTTAATGTCTCAGGCTGGTGCTGTTAACTTTGATTAATAATAGGGGCATACTGAAAGGACACAGGAGCCAACTTAAAGAAGCTCCCAATGGCCAAATCTGAGAACATTTGGGCAACAAAATAAATAATGGTAATGAAGGATTATAATGCAAAGAATAAAAATATCCATGGGTCTATATTAGTATAAATAAATGATTGGATAAATGGGGGAGAAGGAATAGGTCTTCCTTACCATAGAATTCAATAAGCTTAGAAGGGACGTTGGAAATAAATCACCATTTAATGAACACCACAGTAATAATTGTAAGCAAGAATCATCAATGGTTGCTAATATTAGTGGGTGAAAATAGAAGAGGCAGTATATTTGCAACTCACATTTTCTCTCCACAAGATACTAATTACAAAGGGGAAAACTAGTAACATTAATTGGAGAAACCTGGCAGATACAGCTGTCTGATTTTTGTATATGGTTAAGGTAGGGCTCCGGTTCTACCCACCCCTTTCCGTGATATAAATATCCAGTTGTACTATTTGTTGAAAATGTATGCTTTATCCATGGATGTGCAATTCCAATTCTGAGTCTGTTTCTGGGCTATTTCATCTAGTGAGTTGGCCAGTTTCTGTATCTGCACCACGCCCACTCAATCATAATCAGAGCTTAAATTAGGTGAGTACCACTACTGTGTTCTTCAGGAGTATCCAGACTGTTCAAGGTCCTTTCTATTTCCACATACAGTTTGGAACTAGCCAGTCAGTTTCCACAAAAAAACTGAACTAAAATTAAAAAAAAATAAGCTTTTGGGATTTTTATAGAATTAATAATCAAAATAGATTGGGGAGGGGGATGAGTACTCACATCTTTATGACATTGAATCTTGTAATTCAAGATCTTGCATTTATCGAGGTCATCTTTACTATCTTTTGCCGAAGTTCTATAGTTTTCTCCATACAATTTTTGCACATCTTTTGCTAGATTTATTCCTAGGAACTTCATATGTTTTGATGCTATTGTAAGTAGTATCTTAAAAAGAATTACATTTTCTGTTTGCTGGTTTAAATCAACTGAGTTTTATACATTGATTCTTGTATCGAGCAACTTTGTCTAATTCTTGATTCTAACTCTAATTCTTATTAATTCTAACAGTTCATCTGTAGATTGAGTTGCCTTTTTTTTTACATTGACATAGAGACTAGTAATACATGTGGATAATAATAGCTTTGTTATTTCTTTACCAAAGGAAAAGGAAATATTTTTATTTTTCTTGTGGTACTGCACTGATTAGAGGAATGGTGGTTGCAGGTTCTTTTCTTGACCCTGATCTTAAGTGCTTTCAGCCTTGTGTCATTAAGTGTGATGTTGCCTGTTTTTTTCCTTTCTCTTTTTGAGAATCTCTGTTCCAGTTTGCTAATGCTGCTGTTTGCAAAATACCAGAAATGGATTGGCTTTTATAAAGGGGGTTTATTTGGTTACAGAGTTATAGTCTTAAGGCCACTGAAGGATGGCCAATGGCATCTGGAAAACCTCTGTTAGCTGGGAAGGCACGTGGCTGGTGTCTGCTTGCTCCCAGGTTGTGTTTCAAAATGGCATTCTTCAAAATGTCAGCAAAAGTCTGCTTTCAATGGCCATCTCCAAAATGTTTCTCTCTGCTGCAGCTGAGTTCCTTCTGTGTATCAGCTATTTTATATGGCTCCAGTGACTCAATTAAGGAACATGCTGAATGGGTGGGGTAACACCTCCATGGAAATTATCCAATCAAAGGTCTTGCCCACAATTGATTGAGTCATATCTCCATGGAAACACTCAATCAATAGGTACCAACCTAATCAACACTAATATGTCTGCCCCCACAAGATTGCATTGAAGAACATGGCATTCTGGGGGACATAATACATTCAAACCGGCACAATCTCTTTAGCAGATTAAAGATGTTTCCTTCTATTCCTAGTTTGTGAAATGCATTTCTTAATTTTTATGAATGGGTTTTGAATTTTATCAAACGCTATTTCTGTTGAGATAATCATTAATTTTCTTCAATTTGTTGATGGGTGAATTATATTAATTTTTAAATGTTGAATCAGCCTGTATTCTTAGGTTAAACCCAATTTGGTATTCATATATTTTCTAAATTGCAAGATTTGGTTTGTTCCCATTTTGTTGTTGTTTTCTAACAGCTTTATTGAGATATAATTCACATATGATACAAATCACCCATGTATACAATTGTTCTAGTTTGCTAATGCTGCCGGAATACAAAACACTAGAAATGGATTGGCGTTTATAAAAGGGGGTTTATTTGGTTACACACAGTCTTAAGGCCATAAAGTGTCCAAGGTAACATCAGCAATGGGGTGCCTTCACTGGAGGATGGCCAATGGTGTCCGGAAAACCTCTGCTAGCTGGGAAGACACGTGGCTGCTATCTGCTCAGGAGTTGTGGTTTCAAAATGGCCATTTTCAAAATGGCTTTCTCCCAGGACGTTCCTCTCTGGGCTGTGGTTCCTCAGACATGTCACACTATTGGGATATTTGTCCTCTCTCAGCTTCTCTGGAGCAAGAGTCTGCTTTCAACAGCTGTCTTCAAACTCTCATCTGAAGCTCTTGTGCTTTCTTCAGTGCCCCTCTTGGCTGTAGCAGCTTGCTCCTTCTGTCTGAGCTTATATAGTACTCCAGTAAATTAATTCAGACCCACCCGGAGTGGGTGGGCCAACACAATTATCCAATCAGAGTCATCACCCCCTGTTGGGTGGGGCACATCTCCATGGAAACACTCAAAGAATTACAATTATATATATATATATATATATATATATATATATATATGTATATATATAGAATTACAATCTAATTAACACTGATAGGTCTGCCTACACAAGATTACATCAAAGATAATGGTGTTTGGGGAACATGATACATTCAAACCGGCACAACAATTCAGTAGTTTTTAGTATTATTCATAGAGTTATGCAACCATCAGCACAAAATTTAGAACATTTTTTTTTATCACTTCAAAAAGAAACTTGTAACTTTTAGCTACGACGTCCCATCCTCAATCTCCCCAGCCCCCAGCCCTAGGTAACCACTAATCTACTTCTATCTCTTACAAATTGCCTATTCTGGACATTTCACATAAATGGAATCATACGTACAATACACTGTTTTTTGTGACTGCCTTTTTTACTTAGCATGTTTTCAAGGGTCATCCATGTTATGGTATGTTTCAGTATTTCATTCCATTCTATAGCTGAATAATAGTACATTATATGGATAAACTACATTTTGTTTATCCATCAGTTGGAGAACATTTGGGTTGTTTCCACCTTTTGACAATTATTAATAATGCTGTTACCAACATAGCATACAGATGTGCAAGTTTTTCTGTGGACATATATTTTTATTTCTCTTGGGTACATACCTAGGGTGGAACTGCTAGGTCAAGTGGTGAGTATGTTTAACTTTTTGAGGAGCTGCCAGACTGTTTTCCAGTGTGACTGTGCTATTTGCATGCCCATCAGTCAGTGCACAAGGGTTCTACTTTCTCCACAACCTTGCCAACACTTGTTATCTGACTTTTTTAATTATACCATCCTAGTGGGTATGAGGAGGGTATCTCATTGTGGTAGATTTGCATTTTCCCTGATGACTAATGATTTTGGTCATCTTTTCATGTGCTTATTGGCCATTTGTGTATATATATATATATTTTGGAGAAATGTCTATTCATATCCTTTGCCCATTTTTCAATTGAGTTGTCTTTTTATTACTGAGTTGTAAGAGTTTTTACATATTCTGGATACAAGTATCTTACTAGCTAAGTATATGATTTCCAAATATTTTCTCCCATTCTAAGAGTTGTCTTAACACTTTCTTGATAGTGTCCTTTGAAGAACAAAAGTTTTTAATTTTGATGAAGCCCAATTTATCTATTTTTTTTCTTTTGTTGCTTGTGCTTTTGGTGCTGTATCTAAGAATCCAATTTAAAATCTACAGTCAAGAAGATTTGTACCTATGTTTTTTTGTAAGGGGTTTATAGTTTTAATTCATACATTTAAGTCTTTGGTTCATTTTGAGTTAATTTTTATATATAGTGTGAGATAAGCATCCAACTTCATTCTTTTGCATGTGGTTATCCAGTTGTCTCAGAACCATTTGTTGAAAAGATTATTCTTTCTCCATTGAATGATTTTGGCAGCCTTGTCAGGAATCAATTGACAGATATATAGGTTTATTTTCTGGAGTCTTCATTCTATCCCATGAATCTGTGTCTAAACTTAACGCCAGTACCACATGGTTTCAATTACTGTAGCTTTGTAGTAAGTTTCGAAATTGGGAAGTGTGAGTTTTTCAACATTTTCTTTTTCATAATTGTTTCGGCTTTTCTTAGTTCTTTACAATTAATTCCATATGAATTTTAGAAGAAGCTTGTCAATTTCTACAAAGTCAGCTGGGATTCTGATACAGATTTTGTTGAATTTATCAGTTTGGGAGTATTGCCATCTTAATAATATTGTCTCTGATCCATGAACATGAGCTCTTTCCCTTTATTTAGATCTATAAATCCTTCCAATAATGATCTGTAGTTTTCAGAGTACAAGTTCAGCACTCCTTTTTTAAATTGATTCCTAAGTATTTAATTCTTTCTGATGCTGTTGTAAATAGGATTTTTTCTTAATTTCGTTTCAAACTGTCTATTAAAAGTGTCTAGAGGCAGCGCACACTCTCAGAAGAAACGCCTTTGCCTGAACTCAGCTGTGTCCTCTCCGGCGACCGGGGGTAACTTTCATCTGGCGCCGAAACCCGGGATCGAACCGGGAGACTCGGGGTGTGGCACCCTGGTTACGCCTCGCTACTGGGGAAACAGCGGCAGCGGCCGCTCGCCTGGGCTGACTCCCTAACCTCGGCTGTGCTGATTTAGAGCCCACTGCCGGGCAGCGGTCCCGGCTCCCGGGACAGTTCGGGGACGCCCAACTTCCCGCCGAGCCTCCGTTTCTTTGCCCTAATTCAGGAGCGAATTTGGGGACGCCCTCCTCCTGGGTTAGGGGTCCCGGGCAGCGCCACAGAATGGGCGCTGGAGTCCCACCCCCTACATTCAGGCCTTCCTTTCTCTACGCGCTCGTCCTTCCCTTTTTTCCTCCTGCTCCACCTACAACATCATGGAGGCTTACAAACCACCTCTACCTCCTCCTCCTCCTCCTCCTCCTCCTCCTCCTCCTCTCCCTCCTCCCCTCCCCCCTCCTCCTCCTGTCTGCGCTCCTCCCTCCTTATCAAACCCCCTCGGATACCTTCAACGCGGTTTCAGCACCCACCACCTCCTACATATCCCCTCTCCAGCCCCGGCTCTCCAAGTTCCTCCACCCCTTCCTCCCGCTCACCGCTCTGTCCCCCACCCCTCTAGAGCCAACCCCTCACTAAAACTCTTTTATCTACTAATAAAAACTCAGCATATGTATTGTTAAACCACTCAGTCACCCAGTTTAATACCTACATGTTAAAAATTGTATATTACTGCCTCAATAATGCATTAACTAAAGTGTTTTAAATATTTAACATTATTCTAACAAGTTTAATTTTAATGGTAATAGCAGGTTGTATGAAAGGTATAAAGAATGTTTTTCTAATTAAAAAGAAAAAGGAAAATGGCTTTGTCCTAAATAACTGGTTCTTTAAAAATGTGGGAAGAAGCCTGAATGGATACAGAAAGTTGCAGAAGGTTTGTGAAGGGGGAAATTTATTTCTGTAGTCAAAGTTAAAAAATAGATACAGGAAGTTACAAAAAGTTTGCAAAAAAGAAATTTGCTTCTATGGTCAAAGTTAAAAAATGGTAAAAACTATTAATATCACTGCTTAACGATGGAACCTCACAACTTAAAAAAAAAAGTGGCTTTGTAAAACAGTAGCATTAAATATTCTAATCCCCAGCCAAAGCAGTAATTAATATTCAATGTTATATATATATATGTGCCTAATAATTCATAAAATGTAAACATTCCTCACCATACTGTAAGCTCCTCACATTACTGTCTCCTGCTGTTTTACTATCAACCCAGCCACTCTCCTCCTGTTTCTCCTCTCCTACTTCTCATCTCCTCTACGCTCATTTTGGGACCTTGTTTCTTACAATTTCTAACCAAGTTTATTCACAGAACTGTTCAAGTTGTAACAAACCAAGGGGTCAGCAACATGCTACTCCTCCAATGAAAACATCCTTACCTGCAACGAACCATAGGGACAACTCTACACCCCCCACCAGCAGGAAGCAAATACAGAAGACGGATCTACACCCCCTCAGCACCCCTAGGAAATTAAAGAAAAAGCCTAGAATGTTAGGCAAGACTCCCCACCCCCAACACATACACAACACACCCTTAGAAGCTCTCCCACAACAGACATGACTGTTTACATAAATCCCACTCTTAGCTAATGTAGCAATCTGAGCAAGAACCTAAGTAATTTTCCATAATGTAATAACCTCCCTGATGTCAACTCCTTATCTTGCCCTGAACACCCTAACGTCCACTCCTTATCCTACCCTGAGCAAACCAATCCCCGGACTCACCTCCTTCTCTATCTTACCCACCAACAAAAAAATCCCTCCAAGTACCCCCCAATCCCCCAGTACCTCACATCTTTCACACACCTTTGTGGCCTCAAACCAATTATACAAAAGCTCTTCACCTAAAACCTCTTAAAGTTAACCCACTCTCCATGTAACACCCCATTTTACCCGTCCACGAGCCCAGCAGCACATACAGCCTAGTCCAAGCCCTCAGGGCCATCACCGAGCTGTAATCCCCATACACCCCGTAGTCCCCAACCCAGAATACCCTCCTCTCCCAGATTCCACCCACCACCAGGCATTTTTCAATCCTAAACCTTCTAATAGCTGCCCACGGAGGCATTTGTGCTCTATTACAGGAACAATGCTGCTGCTTCACAAACCAATCGGAATCATCAAAACAAGCATCTCAAAACTGCAAGCAAGTAACCCACCTGCACAGCTACCGCCCTCCTCAGCAGGAAGGGCTACACCAGCGGAACGCCGCCCCTTACCCTCACCCCAAAGACCAGGGTGATAGGTCCGGCCTCTCAAGACATGCGGAAAGGTAACAGCAGTCTCCGAGGCCTTGGCAGGAACCAGCCCGCGGCAATAGGAGGTTATCCTCCCCCCCCCCATCAAGGACTGACATCAACTAAAAAAACTTTGCTCCCGACTTTTCCTCCTCCTCCCTCCGCAGGTTCCCACGGCCGGTGCGGACGCCACTTGGTGCGCTGCCCAGGCGGGCTCCTTTCCACTCTCGTGATAAACGCCTTTGCCTGGAAAAAAAAAGTATATGGAAATAAATCATTGTAAAACCTTGCCAAACTTATTTATGGGTTCTAATAACTTAGAAATTCCTTAGAATTTTCTATATACAAGATCACATCGTCTATGAACAGAGAAAATTTTACATCCTTTTCCCCCGTTCATTTTGAAATTACTTAAGCCTTTTTCTTTATATTACATTAGATTGATCAGTTTTTAATGTTAGTATTTTGCCCTCCTATGCAGCAGTGTAAGACCTGTAACACTTTAGCCTGTTATTCCCTCCCAACTTTGATGCTACTGTTATGTGTTTTAGCTGTGTCTTACGTTTTTGTAACCCCACCAGAGATCAATTGTATAAAACAGTGTTTGTTTAGAATTACTCACATACTTAGCCGTCTCTTGCATGTGAGAGCTTTCATCTCAGATAACTTTCTTTCTGTCTGAAGTTTATCCTTTAAAACGGGGTAGGAAAACTATGCTCCAGGGCCAAATCCAGCCCTCTACCTGTTTTTGTAAATAGAATTTTATTAGAACACAGCCATGCCCACTCATTTTGTTTATGACTGCTTTCATGTTACATAATGGAGTTTAGGAACTGTGACAGACACTGTATGGCCTGCAAAGCCAAAAACATTTGCTACCTGGTCCTCAGTGGAAACGTTTGCTGATTCTTGCTTCAGAATTTCCTTTACTGTGGCTTTGATGGTGGCAATCTCTGTTTTTCTATGAAAATGTGTTTATTTCTTTTTATTCTTGATAGTTTTGCAGAGCATACAATTCTAGGATGACAGCTATTCTCTCAGCATACTGAAAATACTATTCCACTATTTTCTGGCTACAATTATTAATAATGAAAAGTTTGTGTTAAGTCTGGTTGTTTCCTTATCTTTTTCTATATTGTTGCTTTTAAGATTTTCTCTTTACCTTTGGTGTTTCAGTTGCATCAAGATCTACCTACTTTAGAATTTTCTTTTTATTTTGACTATTTCTAGTTTGCTTGGGATTAATTGGTTTTTTTGATATATTTTTGATATATTTTTCAGTTCTGGAAATTTTCCAGCTTTTATCTCTTTAGAGATTAGCCCCATTCAATTCCCTCTTTCCCCTTCTTTAAAAACTGATTAGATGGATGTTGGAACGTTTTACTTTAATCTTCATTGTCTGTTACCCTCCCCCTCACATGTTTTCTTTGTCTCTCTGTATTTAATAATGATAATTTCCTTAGATCTGTCTTTTTACTCTCTTCTTCCTGGGCTCACCTCCTGCTAACCTATTTATTGAGTTAATTTAAATTATTAAATATATCTAGTATTTCTGAGTGCTTTGTCACATATGGTCAGTCAGTTATTATAATTTCTTCTATTGTTATTCATATTTTCAAAACATCTCATTTCTTTAAACATTTATTTTTTGTGTATATAACAATAATTCTAGTACCTGAAGTCTTTGCAAGTCTGATCCTGACATGTTGCTTCTATTGGTTCTCTTAGTGTCTTTTATCTTGTGTTTTGTGATTTTTTTTTTTTTTTACTTTTTTAAAAAAAAACTACCTGTGGGGATTTCTGAGGGCCTGGGCTTGAGGTAGCTGCTCCAGAGACAGGTTTCCTTCCTGCAGCCCTGGAGGAGCTACCAGCCTGGCTCTCCCACTCTGCGCTTCACCCACCCAGGCTGTCCAGTGGGTGCAGGCTGACTCTTGTACAGTCTCAGGTTTGAGAAGCTTTGTGAGTTCAGAGAGTCCCGGGATGGTGTGGGCAGGGAGCTCCCATGAGACGCCCGTCCTGGGCTGCCCGGGTTTTTTCCTTTCTGTCCTGGAGGTTTGTCTGATGCTCAAGTTGTCCAGTTTTGGCAAATGGTAGGCAAAAGCTGACTTCAGACCTTTGCCTGCTGACCTCCCTGGGTGGCTGCTTTGATTTAGTATTTACCAGTTGAAAAACATCTTTTGTAAAGTTAATACAGCATTTTTAGCTTTTTTATATTGTTAGTCAGAATACCTTATCTCCCAGACTGTGGGAAATGGATCTCTTGTTTATATTTGAGTTTTTCCCCCCGATTATAAAGATATGTTCATTACTGAAAACTATACTACATTAAAAAATACATTAAAAATCATCTACAATCTGAGATTTTATCCTCAGATAAAAAGTTAGCATTTTATCATACTCCCTGCTAATTTTCCTTTGCATATAATTTTTAACAACATTTTAAAAGATAACTAGAAAGTAATAGGCTTAGACTATATTTTTTATTACCTTAGTTCTCTACTGAATTTCAGGCCTTTCTGATTTAATATGATGATTTATGCTCTTATTGTGGGTAGGCATAAGAAAAGATCTTTTCAAAAATACTCCATCTGCCCTAAACCTGGAGTAGACATTGTTATATTACTCAGTACCTCATTTCCAATAGGCCTTTCAATGACTTTCTCCCAGAATTCAGGGTCAGGGAAGTTTTCCATTTCATGTGCATTGACTTATTTCCTTTCTCCTTACAGACCTAAGAAAATCCAACTCTCCTCCCTTCTCTGCCTGCCTGTCTCCCTCCTTCTTTTTTTTCCTACCATAGTTTCCATAAAGATCAAAGTTATGCTCAGTTGTACTATTTTTCTCATCTTTGGTTTTTAGATAAAATTCTTTTCCCATCATGGCTTTTACAAAGTTTATTTTACGCTTTGCAATTTTAAAATGTGTTACTACTATGTACCAACCTGTAAACGTTTTTGGAAATACTTATGGTCTATATTATAAATAAGTTACTGTTTTAAATACATGGAGCTAAGTTAACTGATTAACACTGGGGGTGCACTCCCTTTTCATAGTCCTAATATACAATATTGTAAGCTTATAATATATTAAGACTGAGTAGCTATTGTGAGTGAACATTACTTACACTATATATTTTTTAAAAACAAGATTAACAACAGAAGTCAAGGTGCAGTTATGTGACAATCTAAATAAAAATTGATGTTCACTCACAAAGGCGGCATATTGGATGCCCATTTTAGCTGAGTAAGAGAACACTCAAAAATGATCTTCATAAAGCCAAGCTTGGTAATCACTGTGCACATTGTAAAACAGAATTGTCTGATTATATTGTGGCCTTTCAAAGCTGCTTCCATGTTTTTAAGTTAAAAAACACAACTCTATGTGTGTCTTGGATTGCCTAGCTTAAACTTACTAGCTATATTATAGCTATTTAATAAAGCAGTTTTCAAAAAGGTAATAGACAAGGGTTGCACTTAAGAGAAAAAGATGTAATTTTGTATTTAAAATATTATCATTGGGTAATATACAATTGATTTTTATTAGTTGGCAATGAAACAAAACATGAATTAGCCCAAATTTATTTAAGCACTGAAAACACATATATACACATTACAACTGTAAGATAAAAAGCACACAGGAACCTGTTTATCAAACCAGAATGTATGAAGATATTGATTATACTTAAATAATTATTTTTCTTTCGCCTTCTGTGGGTGAAGGTGACTTAGACTTGCCCACGGCTACTGTGGAGTCCCCGAAAGCACCGGTGGCAGAGGCCCGGCCGGGCGGGAGCTGTGGCGCCTCCTCAGGCCCTGGATTAACCGCGGAACGTGTTCGGTCGTTTCTCAGCACACAGCCTGATCCAAAGAGTTCCTCCATTAGACTGCTCTTCTTTTCTCCGAAGCTTGTCCCGCTGTCCCTCGTTCTGGAAGACTTGGCGAAAGAGGGTTCGTACCCGCGTTCCGGGCGCGCGATGCGCGGCTTCCCCGGCCCGGGCTGGCCCCTCGCGGCGCCGGCGTGCGCTGCTCCTCCCGAGCTGGGAAGCCCGTGATGCAAGTTTTCAATCGCTTCTGTGAAGGAATAATGTTTTCTTTGTCTGAAGGGTATTTTGATATTTGGAACAGTGGATTTGTCTTGTATCTCATCCATATCATTGATTTGTATACCTGGTTGGCACTTTTCTTTTGCTGTGTCTCCTTCTGGCTCGCTTTCCTTTTCAGGATGCACTGCTTGTATTCTTTTTGATGGCAGTTCTTGTTCTTTCATTAAAGTGATTTTCTTTTCTTGATCTTCTTTTTTCTCTCTTTGTCTTCCAATATTCTCCAGAAGAGTTTGTAATTCAAGATGTTCCTCTTCCTTTGATAAATCTGTATTAGAAAAATAGACCATTTAATGGTCTTTAAAATCAACAGATTTCTATTTCAACATGGCATGTTTAGCACACTTATACCTTCTGACATGCATATTAAAATGATAGAGAAGATAAAAAAATAAATGTGTAACAACCCTATAATATAGAGAAGCATTCTATTAACAGACTTGAAATTTTATATTTTCCTATAGAAATTATAAAACAGCCTAAAAGAAAAATATTTATAGAAGAAGAAATAAAATTTGTCAATAAAGCTATTATAGATGTTCACATCAGTAGCTGAAGTGCCAGTTAAAACATGAGAACATCTTTCACCCAACCAACTGGCAAAGAGTTGGTGAGATGGGGAGGGAGATCAGGACTTTTGTTTCCTGTTGGTGACAGTATAAATTGGTACAGCTTTTTTGGAGGGCAATTTGGGAGTATATATCGACATTTTAAATAAGCAGACTCTTAGACCTAACAACTTTACTTCTAGGAACAAACCCTACAAAAATACACAAAGGTAAGTCTAAAGATGTTGACTGCAGCATGGTTTATAAAAGTAGAACATCCTAAATGTCTGTCAGAGGAGCAGAGGTTAAATAAATTATGGCAATGCAGGGTGTGGCAGGGACTGAGAGGGACTGAGGATCGCCGTGAGAACAAGAGGCCCAGGTCCAGGGGCTGCCCCTGCCCTGATCTTCAGAGCCCTCAGGGAACCACCGGGAGACAGAGAGGGGCAGAGAACCACACAGCACGGTGGACACAGCACGGTGGACACAGCACTTCTGATGAGATTGGCAACATTGCCCAACGGATGTGGCACCAGTCTTTGGCCAGAGGACTCTGGAACCATCTGAGGGATTTGGAGGACTGCCCAGTGTGTGGGCTACGGTGTGGACGGAGGCCAGATGACAGCAAAGTGGCGCAGTGCAATGCCCGTCAACGCACAAGAATTTCCAGCCCGCGGCGTGCTCTGCAGAATGTGAACTTGCCAGCCTCCACAAATGTGTGAGCCAATTCCTTATAACAAATCTCTTCATGTGTATAGGTGTCTCTGTGTGTATATATACACATACACACACACATATATCCTGTTGCTTCTGTTGCTCTGGAGAACCGACTCACGCTATTATTTTTTTAAAATTTTATTTTGAAGTAATTCTAATTCACAGGAAGTTGCACAGATAGTACAGAGAGGTCTGTGTATCCTGCATCCAGTTCCCTCAATGGTTACATCTTACAAACTATTTAGAAGTAAATTATAAAGAGAACATGCTATTAACGTTACAGGATTTGGTTGATATTCAGAGAAAATCCCCTTCAGATTAATGGCTGAAAAATGATTTTACTAGAAAATAAAAAACATTGAAAATAAGTGAACTGAGCATTGCATTAAAAAGCAAGGAAAAGACGACAAAGGATAGATGAACATAAAACTAGATATTAATGAAGTAGGAAAAAGGTAGGCTTGATCAACACAAAACAGATTACTTGAGAAGCCGTAAAACAGGCTCAACTTTATCAAGTTTTATCAAGCAAAATAATAAAAATGAGTACCAGGAATAACAAGGGGAACATAAACACGTAGTTGTTGACATTTTTTTTAATCATGAGAAAAAGTGACGAGGAACTTGACACTACGGAGTCTGCTGGTACAGGGCCCCCGCTTCTCCCACCTCGGCGGCCCGGCCCTGCCCCTGCCTCTGCCCTCCCTTCTCAGCCGCCCGCGGAGCCAGAGCCGCCCCTCCTCTGCTCCAAACCCCGTACGCTCCCCAGCCGCACCGAGAGAAGGCCCCAGGCCCTTCCCTGGCTGCGAGGCCGCTGCTCCTCTGCACCCGCGCCGCCCCCGTCCCTCCCGCGGGTCTCCCTCCCCACCCCTCCCCGCCCC
>PVKY010000314.1:33645-55482 GCA_004027775.1 Bradypus variegatus | reverse complement strand
CCAAGTCCCTGTTTCCCCGCACCGCAGCGCGGCCGAGGGACTAATCAGATTCACTCACTCGTTTCAGAATGCAGACTTCTAGTTTCGCCAGATGGACGTTCCCTGTGGCTTTAGGAGACCTCCTAGCTACTTTGGAGGTGACGTTCTGGGTCACTTTCTGGTTTTTATTCATTGTTTTTCACGGAGGTGTCTCCTTGCTCTGTCTCACCTAGCCGCCATCATAGGTTCTCCCCATTGACTTTTAAATTTCATTCTTCATTATATTTTTCATTTTTAGAATTTCTATTGAGGTCCTTTTCAAGGTTTCTGGTAGCTTTTTCATCCTGCTCTGTTCTTTGCTTACTCCTTCTATATTATTCCCTCCTTTTTTTGATAATTGTGTAAAATACACATAACATAAAAATCGTATAAACCATTTTAAGTGGACAATTATTTGGCATTAAGTACATTGACAAGACTGTGTAACTTTCACCACTGTTTTCAGTCTATTTTCAACATCCCAAACCAAAATTCATACTCATTTAGCAATAACTTCCCATTCCCCCCTCCTGCCACCCCTAGTAACCGCTATTCTGCTATTCTGTCCCCATATTCTGAATACTTAATTCTAATTTTTTCATTTAAGGAAATCATATAATATTTTTCTGATTGTATCTGGCTTATTTCACTTCACATGATGTCTTCAGAGTTCATCCATGTTGTAGCATGTGCCAGCACTTCCCTTCTTTATATGGCTTAATAGTATTCTGCTGTATGGATATGCCATAGTTTGTTTATCCATTCATCTATTGGTGGACATTGGGGTTGCTTCCACTTTTTGGTTTTTGTGAATAATTCTGCGATGAACATTGGTGTACAAATATCTGTCTGGGTACGTGCTTTAAATTCTTTTGGTTATATACTCGGGAGTTTAATTGCTATGTCATACGGTAATTCTATATTTAACTTTCTGAGGACCTCACAAACTGTTTTCCATACTGGCTGCACCATTTTACATTCCCACCAAGACACTCTTTGGCTAATAGTTCCAATGTGTGATCTTCCTCAATGATGGTTTCTGGAAAATTCTTTTTCTTGTGAATGGACCAAACTTTCCTGTTTCTTCATGTGTTTTGTAATTTTTTTTTGAAAACTGGAGTTCTGAGTGTTAGTTCTCCCTCTCCTCAGAGATTGCTAATTTTTGTTGTTGCTGTTGTTGAGGGCTGAAGTTATCAACTTGTGACTTTTCCAAACTATTTTTGATCCCACCCAGGGAACAGAAAGAGAAGGGGGGTACCGCCTCCTTAAGACCCCTCTGCCACTTTTCCCTGAAGGTTGGAACAGAGCCAGCCCCCTGGCGATGAGGTGGCTGGTGAGAAGCAGTGATCAGGCCACACAGCCCTGGACTGGGGAGGGCCTGGTCCTTGTAGCCCAGCCCGGTCTGGTGAGCTGCTCCTGGAGCCCGGGTTGCAGTTTCCGCTGCTGCCTGCCATGCGGCCAGGGCATGAGGGCTGGTGGCTGCTGCACAGAGGGAGCAGTTCTCCAATATTTACCGCGACTTACCAGCCTCTTCCTCCATCTCTTCCCTGGGCGCAGCCCAGTGTCCACCAGACTCCAGAGTTTAAAGCAGCTGATTAGACAGTTCCTGCCAGTTTAGTAGCTGCCTGGTGGAGGTATGGATTCCCGGAACTCCCTACGGTCTCCATCCTACTTCTTTTAAGTTGCCTTTTTCTTGGATTGGCACTCTCCCTGCCAGTTCTGGCTGGTTGCTCAAAGCTTCTGGAGGAGTGTGGAGCCCTGAAGCTTCCCACCCTGCCCTCTTGACCAGGGCGATGCCCTATTACCATGTGGTCAAACCCAGTGAACATTCATTGGTCCTATCTCGATGGACCTCTTGGTATAATTTGACACTGCAGCTCTCCACCCTTGTCGTCCTCTCCTTTCTTGGAGATTGTTGCTAGGTTCTCATGTGTCAGGCCTTCTCCCCTGCTGAGTGCTTGCCCTGAGCGCTTGCTGGGACTCGGCCCTTGCCCACCACCCGCAGAGTTCATATGCAGCCCCCTGGCTCCCATGGTGCCTGTTTGCCACCTGCTTCTCAGCTTCTCCTTCCAGACCCTAGTTCTGAGCTCCTGACCTGGGTGTCCATCTGGTCAGCTGAGAATCTGACATGTGTCTCAGGTGGAACAGCTCCCACCCACAGCTCCTTGTTCCCCAATGCCAGCTCTTTCCTCAGGCTTCTTTAAATGGACCGGCCCCTTGCTTGCTCCCACAACACACTCATCCATCACCCTTGCCTCCTCCTCTTCTTTCATCCCCGTCTGGTATCGCCAAGACCCATTGATCGCTCCCCTAGAAGATCTCTTGAACCCACTTCTCCTCCACTGCCCCCGCCTCGTCCCGGCACCTGCATGGTGAAGGGCCTTCTCCTGGTCTCCCAGCCCCCTCTCCAGCCCCATTACAACCATTCTCCATATGGTGGCCAGACCAAATGTGAGGTAGTCTGTGTCCCTGCCCTGCTGCCTCCCGGTGCTCTAGGTATGCAGTGTGAGCCCTGTCCCTTCTCTGGACCCCCTCACCTCCTTGTCCACCGGGCTCCACTCACCTCACCCTTCATCCTCCCCATCTCCCGCCCTCTGTCCTCCACATCACCCACCCTTTGCCCTCCCCCTGGGTGTGGCCCAGTGTCCCACCCTGCTGTTTGTCCTCCCCACCTCCTGCCCTCTGTCCTCTCCACCCCTCTTCCGTCTTCCCCACCTCCTGCCTTCCATGCCGGGACTCTGCCCCACCCTTTGCCCTCCAGCCACCCTGACTCCCTCTCATTTCTCAAACTTGCCAAATTCTCTGCTACCTCAAAGGCCTTTACATGTCCACTTTCTCCCCCATTCCTTCTTCCTGGAGCACTCTTCTTCCCACTCCTCATCCTCCTTGACACTTGGCTTAGCCTCCTCAGCAAGCCCTCCCTGACTGTTTAGTGGAGAGAGGCGCTTGCTCACTGTTCCGTGCTCGTTTCCTCCACAGCCCTGGCCACAGCTGGGGTCTGTGTCCTTGTAGGCTGTTCCCACCAGGCCGCTCCTGCCACCCAGCAGGTATATGGGAGCCGGGAAGGAGGGAGGGAGGCTCTGGGTGCTGCCATGCAGGCCGTCCTTTCCAGCAAGAGGCAGCCAGTGCCTTGGCAGGCCTGGGGAGCCATCGGCCATTGGCCCAGGACCCACCCTGCCCTTTGGGCCCCACTTCCCTCGTGATTTCTAAGAAAGGACGATGTGCCTCGACATCCATTTGTCCCCTTTTCAGCGGGTCCCTCTCGTCAGCCTCTGTCCCTGTGGTGGTGGCAATGGCCTGTAGAGGGTGGCCAGGGCTGGTGTGCAGGGTCCCCTATCCCACATGCTTGCTAGGGAACAGACCCTGCAGCCTGCAGGCTGTCTACCTTCCCCTTCAGCCTCTTCCCTCTGGCGCAGGAACCGGAGACCAGCAGGGCTGGGCAGGGCTGTCTGCTCTGTGTCATCCGCGAAGGAAAGGGAGCCCCGGTTCTCGCCCCTGCCCTGTCTGCCGGCCCCAGGCCTCCAGTCCCCTTGTGAAAGGGGGACCATGGATTCAGGGGTCCTGGCAGCTCTTCCCACCAGGAGCTCCTCTTCTGCAGCTGCTCTTCCACTGAGGGGCAGCCGTGGCCAGGGGTCACTGTCCTCCAGCTGGACCCTCAGTGATCCCTGCTGGTTTGATGGGGACACTGAGTCCCAGAGGGGGTGAGAGAGGGGCCTGCCTGGGTCCGTGGGGGCCGAGGTGGGGCACGTACCGGGACTCCGGGCGTGGCGTCCAGGGCCCAGAGCCTGGAAACGGGAGGTGGCCCTGAGTCCCTTCTTCGTCCCTGCCGGTGATACCCCTGCCAAGTTTAGCCTCTGCCCCTATGAACTGGAGAGAATCCATCCTTCCTGATGGCATCGTGTTCAGGGTCCTGGGCAGGGGGAGCTGGCTCACCCCAACTTTGGGCTCAACCCTGCTTGGCTCGTGCTCTTTTTATGCCCTTGTGGGCTCTGCTCTTGTCCTGCACCAGCCAGCTGGGGGATCCTTTTTTGAGGAGAGTGACCACCCCTGCTGCATCCTGACTCCCTGAGCGCCCACTGGATGTGGGCTGGGTCTGCACCCCGGGCCCAGGAGGAATCCTGCATGGCCTGTTTGTTAAGTTGGTGCTGGGCAGGTAGGAAGTGGGAGGAATTGTGGGGAGCAAGTGGTCTCCCTGGCACCTCCCCCAACTCCTCTGTCTCTTTCTCTCTCTCTCTGTCCCTCTGTCTGTGCTGTACTGTGGGAAGGAGGGGTGAGGGGTGCAGAGAGCTGCAGCTGAGTCTTGCTCCATCCCTGACTCAAGGCAGGCCTTGGTCCGGCACCTTGGCCTCCCTGGACCCCAATGTTCCATCTGTAAACTAGTTTTCTGGACACTGAGCTGTGGACATCTTGGGTTCAAGCTGCCCGTGTCACTGCCTGGCTAAACTCTGGTCTCCTGCAGCCCTCGGTGGCCACTGGGGACGAGGGACGCAGGCAGCATCTGCTTCTGCTGCGTCGGGAGGTGTTTGGTCGGTGGCATGGGTTCAGGCATGTCCCTAGACTGGTTGTCACACCCACCCTCTCCCTGCTTCTATCCCATGGCTGTGCAGGGCACTGTGCCAGTGGCTGCCCCAGGGAGCGCGGCAGGCCATCTGTGTGTCAGCACTGGCTCTGCCGTGCCTCTAACCTGCACTTCCCCCACAGTGCGGAAGACGTGGTGGTCCGTGTGCCAGGCAGTCAGCTCACGCTGGGCTACCTGGAGGAGCATGGCTTCACCGAGCCCATCCTCGTCCCCAAGAAAGATGGGCTGGGCCTGGCTGTCCCGGCCCCCACCTTCTACGTCAGCGATGTCGAGAACTACGTGGGTAAGTCCTCTCTCTCAGCTGTGGGGGCCCATGGCCTGTTTTTAGACCCCCAGGCTAGGGTGGACTTGCAGACACAACCCCAGAACGCTCTGCCTGCCTCCAAGGTTAGGGTGGGCATGGCAGTCACTGCATGTTGGTTTCAGGGAGCAGAGCTAGGTATAATGGTCTGTGAAACATGCTCAGCCATGCCCAAATCATGCTGAGAATTATACACGGCCTCCTGTCAAAATACTGTGTGACTGTAGCCAGCCCGTTCCCATTTCAGGTCCTCTGGCTGCAAGCTGAGGTCTTCTCTTAGAGGTCCCTTGATTCTGCTAGCCATAAATTCCACCACTGTCAGGTGTCCTATGACCCTGTCATGCCCAGGGAGTCCTGGAGGCCTGTTCCCTCTTCCCTGAGGTTGGTGCCCATGTCTTGGCTGCCTCCAACTGGCATGTTCTGGAGCCTCCTGGCCCCTCAGCCTCTTAGCCCAGAGCCTGCCTTCTCAAAAGCTTAGCCATTCTGCATTTGTCTTGGTTCTACGAGCAAGTGATGCCTTTGGCAGCTCCCCATCTTGTGTCCCATTTCCAGCTGCTAGTGCTTTGGACACACGCAGGATATTTCTAGGGTATATTGGGGGTGCTCAGCAAGGCAGCCTGTCACGGAGAGAGACAGTGGCCAGGTGGCCTGTGCTTTGGTGCCTTCACTGTTGCTGGGGCTCCTCATGCTCATGGGAGATGTCTGCACAGCCAGTAGGGGAGGAGGTAAAACCCTGAAAAGGAAAACATTCCGTCCAGCCCTGGGTTGCTTGTCTGACAGGTGAAGACACAGCTCTGGGTCCCTACAGACTTTGGCAAGGTGATTTACCAATCTAAGTTTGACTCTCTTCATCTGTCAACCCCATGCTGGGATGTGTTGGTATTAAGAGTCTAGATAAGCTACTGGGCAAACAGTAGGCAGTTTGCACAGGAGCCGTGAGTGTTCCAGAGACCCATCACTGTTGCCATCCCCATTTCAGCTGTAGGTGGATCCCCAGCCCTTCTCTGGTGCCACTTGTCCTCCTCCAAGAACAGCTCTGGAGCAGAACAGAGCAGGGTTATTGACTTGCTGCAACAAGGGAGAGCAACACCATGGGGGATATAGGGCATCTCAGATGAGATATTAGAAAGGGCTTTTCAAATAACAGATATTTTAGGTTATTTGTTTTTCTTAATCCTTTTTTTGTTTGTTTGAAGTGTGTTTGTTTTTGTTGTTTGTTTTTAAATTTTCTGATATATAAGTTTTAACAAAAAGAAAAAGAACAACTTGTTGCAGGATCTGGGCTGGAGTTAGGTGTTTTGGGGGGCCTCTGAGGAAGTGAGGCTGTGCTCTCTCTTGGATGCCCTCAGCAAGTGGGGTAATTCTGTGTTTGGGTACCATAATGATGCTCATCCAGCAGGAAGGAAAGCTTGAGTGTGGTTCTAGCCGTGGCTGGTAAAGAAGCAGTGGCCGTGCACATGAGCCATGATGGGGATGCTGGGTCCTTTGTTTGGCTTGTATAGTCCTTGTGTCGTCTGTTTCCAGACGTGATAATTGAGGGTCTTTTTTTGTCTTTCTCCATTGTGGTGGTCACAGACTGGCCTTGTCTGGGTTGGGGTCTGTGAGATGGCTGTCAGCAAGAGAACATGGAGGTCGGCCCTGGCTGTCAGGGCTGCTTCTCCTTCTCTCACACTAAGACTCACTTTTTCAGCTGGGCAGATGCCCATGTCCCCCAGCCCTGTGGCAGTAATGACGACGGCTAATATTTCTAGGAGACCTGTGAAGCACCTGGCAGTTTTATAAGCTCTTCACACATGCAAACTGATGTCATCTTGGTCACAGACCTGGGGGTTGGGTCCTTGCCCTGCCCCTGAAGCTCCAGGCCCTGAAGCCACCAATGGCTGGGTCAGGTTGGCACATGCTCCCCCCATCTCCACTATGGCTGGCCCTACGGTAGAGGGGAAGTCCTTCTTGCATCAGGGAAGAAGTGACTCGAGGCTTTTAATTTTTGCTTTCTTTTTCCTCTTAATTTTACTTTTTATTATGGAACTTTTCAAACAAGAAGGAGAGAAATAGGCAGTGAACCCCTTTGTACCCTCACCAGGAGCTGAGGCCACCAGTTTCCTGCCGTTTTGCTGCCTCTGTCACCTTTTATTTTCTCTTGGAGTATTTTAAAGTGGATCTCAGGTACATACATCATTTTACCCATAAAAAATCTGGTACATATCTGTAGCAGACAGTTTTTAAAAAATATAATCACAATTCCATTATCACACTCTATGACATAACGATAATTTCATAATGTCATGTAACTCCCAGTGTAATTCTTCCCAAGTGCCTCAAAAATATCTTTTTTGCATTTGGTTGTTTGAATCAGAATCCAAACAAGAGCCACACAGGCGTTTGGCCTTTATCTTTCTTAAGTCTCTTTTACTCACTGAACACTCCACTTTATTTTTAAAATACATATTTTTTTAGAGTGGTTTTAGATTTACAGCAAAAGTGCTCAGAAAGAACAGAGAGTCCCCCAAAACCCCCGCTCCAACCCCTTCCCTCTCCCAATTATTAAACAGTCTCTCCTGTTATTAAGGTCTTGCATTAGTGGGGTATATTCATTATAATCGCAGATCCAACATTGAGAAGTTATTAGTAACTAAAGCCCGTAGTTTACAGTAGGGCTCACTCTTTGCATGTACAGGTCTGTGGTTTTGACAGATGCCGAACGTCGTAATCTAACATTGTGATCTCATGCAGAATAGTTGCACTGCCCTAAAAACGCCCTGTGTTCCCCTTCTCATCCCTTTCCCTTTTCCCCTAAGCCCAGGGTAATATCTGATCTTTTTACCATATCCCCCCTGCCCTTTTTCTTGGGAAAACAGGGTTTTCATTCCCAAAGAATTTCTAACACTCTGGATTTGGTTGACAGCTTCCTTGTGGTGGCCTGGTATTTCCTGCAAACAGGCAGGCAGTGGCTTGGTTGGATTCACGTTCATTTTTCAGGCAGAATTCCGTCACAAGGTGTGGGTGCTTCCTTCCATCAGGAGGCCCACGGGACCCCGCCACCCTCTCTCAGTGATGTCACGATGGGTCCTTGGGCCAGTGGACCAGTGTCCCCTGTCTGCAGAGTCCCCATCAACCTTTACGGTATCAGATAGAGCAGCTGTGAAGGATCCTTGCCAAAGGAGTGTCCCCTTCTACCATTCTTCTTATAAACAGAACTTTCCCTCCTCTGTTATTTGGCTATTCTGAGCTTTCTGTCCTCAACAGCTCTTACCCTGAACTTGTCTTTATCAGCTGCAGAAAATGCAGGATAAGTGCTTTTTCCTTTATTTACTAGTTTATCACTTTTCAGAATAATGGGTGGGTGCCCTAGAATTACAAGGTTTTTATTTTTTTTGAAAAATTTTAAGTGCATGACCCATGCATTATTTGGGACATACTTAATACCAAAAAAACTGTTTGTTGTTCAGCTGAAATTCAAATTTACTGGACATCCTGGGTTTTTATTTGGTCATCTGGGGCCCCCACCTGAGGCCCAGTCTCGTCACTGTGCACAGTCGGAGGGAGGGAGGGTGTAAAGTGCTTTGTCAGTGGAGAGAGCTGGAAGGTGGGGCCCGGAGCCGGGGAGGGAGCTCGCCCTGCTCGTGTGCACCTGCTCTCTGTGGTTGTCTGCGCACGGGACTGCCCCTTGGGCGGCCCGGTGAGCTTGTCTGGGGCGCAGCTCAGCGTCTCCCGCCGGCTCCCCCAGGACCCGAGCGCAGCGTGGACGTGACGGACGTCACCAAGCAGAGGGATTGCAAGATGAAGCTGAAGGAGTTTGTGGACTATTACTACAGCACCAGCCGGAAGCGGGTCCTCAACGTCACCAACCTCGAGTTCTCTGACACCAGGTGAGTGGCTGCCCTCCGACCCTCAGGGGCCACGGGTGCGGGGTGGATGGGGAGCAGGGCTGCTGTGGGGGGCCACGGGTGCGGGGTGGATGGGGAGCAGGGCTGCTGTCGGGCTGCACCTGCCCTTGAGGAAACACATGCCAGGGATCTCGGGGCGTGTTGGGGACTGCACAGGGGTACAGATTTATTTCTGTTGGTTCTCTTTTAAAGTGTAAACATTGTGATACGTTGTGAAAAATTCAAAGAAAAAGAAGGAGCATAAAACCCAATTCTCCTCTGCCTGTTCCCCTAGCCGCTCCCCACAGAGGACCATCGTTAACAGAGCAGTCTGGTTTCTTCCAGAGTTACACACACTGACACCCGCTCACCAGTGCACTCACTGAGACCCTCACAGCACGGTCTCACTCACACTTACCAACACACCCACGGCACCAACAAGCTCACTGACATGTTCATGACACACTCCGACACGGACTCATCAACACACACCTTCATCGGCATGTCATACGACCCAATGACACACGCACAGAGACACTTACATTCACACTCACACAGACACACCTATGGCAATACACTCACCGACATGATATTCCCATACACTCCCACGCACTCTGACACATTCACCAACACACATGTGCCTCACTAAACACATCGAGGCACTTAACATTCACACTCACTGCATGCGTGTTCACAAACACAGCAACATACGCATGGCACACACACTCGGACACATTCACCGACACACTCATGCTCAGCAACATACGCACTCACACACTCCAGCAATCACGGCATGTACTGACACACTCACTGACACGTGACACTCCTACAGACTCCCACTCACTCATCGACATACTGGCACACCAGTACATTCACGCACACACACACTCACGTACCCACATATCACACTCAGTGGTACACCTGCATGCTCACATGCCATTCTGGCACACCACCACCTTCACACACTCATGCAGACATTTACACACACATAATCACATTTACACATGCACAAAGGCATACATACTCCCACACACCTCTATATCACACTGACACACATACTTAGGTGTGTACACTTACATGCTAACACCCATACACACATTCCCGCTCTCACACTTACAAGCACTCACTCACAGACAGACCTAACACACTCAAACTCAAACTTTAAATTGTACCTTTAAGAAACAGGATTCATACCACATCATACTGGTTTCTTTGCAATCAACTTTTTGCCACTTCCCAGACTTGAGCCTCTTTCCTGTGTTTCAGGCCGTCTGCACTGTTCATGGAATTCAGGCTGTGTGGTCTCCTGTCTTGGTTTATTTAGTCCTTGTTATCAGCACTGGTTAATTCTGAAAAGAAAAGGTTGCTTTTTGGTATCAGCATCGCGGTCCCTGCTGTTAGTAGGGTGTGTGGCCCTTCTGTGTCAAAGGTCAGTCAGATGTCAGGTTCTCATCCCACTGATGAGGATATGTGCCTCACTGTCACCCAGCTTGGCGGTTTGCCCCTGGTCCTCCTCTCTGCTTCCCCAGGACAACAGGCTCTGCCCTCATTACCTCTCACCTTTGACCTGTCCCTGCTACCTGCCCCAGCCCCAGGCTCCTCTTGCCCTGTCTCCATCAATCCCTGCTATACTCTGCTGATCGCTTGGTAAAAGCCAGAGACTCTCAATGGCTGGCAATGTTCCCTTCTACCTTGCCTACTTCCCACAAGCACTTGACCTAACACAAAAGTTCCTTTGCAAAAGGGCAGGGAGGCAAAAAATAAAAGAGCTATCAAAACCCACAGTGAGCCACAACGAGGTAATACACCTGGACATGGAATTTGTTTGAATGTCCTGGCAGTGACAGCCAAAAGGGAGATGGGATGAACTGTGGTGTTGGATGAGCCGCAAGCCTGTTGGCGTGTTGGTGGGATGGATTTCCTCCACGGCTGAGTTCTGAGGATTAACACATGTTGCTCTGATACCAAAGAGCAGACTGGGTCATGTCACCATGAATTTTACATGCTGTGTTGCCTGGGAGAGGCAGATGTTGTAATGAAGAGGGGCTGTACCGGAGGCTGCTGGGGTTGCAGGGTACCAGGACCTGGCTTTTGCTTTCGCACCGTCTTGCCCAAGCTGACATGGTTTATGATCAATGATGGCCGTGATTTCTGGTGGAGAGGCTGAGACTTGCCAGTATCCTTTTTGCATGAGGACACTGAGACCTGATTCTCAGCTGTGATGACTTGGTCTCTTCACAGGTTTTGCTGACTTGGATGTTTTTAATGCAGTACTTGGGATTTTATCCAAGACAGTGGCATTTCATTGAATTAAAGACCCCTGGAGGTGGATTGGTGTTTTGAGAGTGAATGGAGGTGGTAGTTGTATACACCTTGCCGTGTGCTCTGGGGAGCAGCAGCTTTTGCTCCAGAGATGCTGGGAGGTGCTTGTGTTGTGCAGGAGAAACAATATTCTCTTTCATTGCAAATTGCCCCATCACACTCATGGAGGACAGCCTGGAAATGGCTGCTTTCTGGTTTACCTAGAAAGGATACATTCATTCTGGGGTGGCTTTTTACTCTTCTGAGCCCAGAGCCAGGCTCTCTAGGCTTCTCCTCACCTGGTCTTCTGTGCTCAGCAACCAGTGGCCAGCAGCCAGTGCTGTGGCCTGGCTCACTCCTTCCCTCCTGGAACCTCAGTCTCTTCATCTGTAAAGTGGGAGCAATGGCACCTGCTTCCCAGGCAGTAAAATAAAGTGCAGGAAGGACTTCATAGAGTACCCTTCACATCCTGGGGCTTCCAAAACAGTGGTAACAGTTCCTGTCACCACTGACCATTGTCCCTCTCCCCACCACCAGAATGTCCAGCTTCGTGGAACCCCCTGACATTGTGAAAAAACTGTCTTGGGTAGAAAACTACTGGCCTGATGATGCTTTGCTGGCTAAGCCCAAAGTGACCAAGTACTGCCTGATCTGTGTGAAGGACAGCTACACCGACTTCCACATCGACTCAGGAGGTGCCTCTGCCTGGTACCATGTGCTCAAGGTGAGCCTCGGGACCTTGGGGCCTGCCCGGCCCTCAGCAAGCCCATAGTACAACCACTAGATGGTCTGGAGAGCACATGTAGTCTAAATGTTGTGGGCCCTGCAAGATGTTACCCCACAGGAGGGACTGGGTGGCATTTCGGGCACTGGGGAAGTCGGGGAGACCTTTCTGGGTGGAGGGGTGGAGGTGCCTCCCCAGACCGGAGAAGAACATGCCGTTTCCTTTGTCTAGTGAGACAGAGGCACCTGAGATGATTTACCCTCTTGAGTAATGGCCAAGTGCTCAGTGGCTTGTACAGCTGGAGTCCAGGGAAGGCGGGAGGGTATTGGGAAGACTTCCTGGAAGTGAGGACATGCAAGAGTCACAGCCAGGAAGTATGGGTGGGGGCTAGAGGAGCCAGCCAGGTGGGGATGCTGGGGACATTCGAGAGTCAGGGGAGAGCTGAGAGACTCATCACTGGGGCAAAAGTAGGGTGGCCAGGAGAAAAAATGTGATGTAAGTAGCAATAGGGTGGAAAAAACTGGGGGGGAGTCAAAGTCTGCGGTTCAACCAGCCCCAAACTCGTGTTCTCCAGAGTAGATTGTGCATGAGCTGGGGGCTTGGTTTCTGATCCTGGCTCTGCAAGACTCTGAGCAGGTCACTGTGGCCGCTCTCTGGGCCCGTCTCACTGGGTGGTGTCTCGCTGTTGTGAGGCTGTAGAGCCTGCTGGGTCCTGGCACATGCTATCCGGGAAGCAGTGACCATCCTTAACCCAGACCAAGATCCAACAGTTCCAAAGAGTGGGGCTGCTTATAACTCCCTTAGTTACATTCTTCATGTACCCCTTTGGGACACATGTCCATATGGAGTGCTGCAGAAATGTGGGTATGTGTTATTATGGGGTGTTACCCAGTTCCTGCTGGGAGGGTCACGTATACCTAGAATCTTTCTGACATCCACACTTCTGAATTCCAAAGCACAAGGGGGTACAAGTTTGCAGGAAAGGGATGATGGGCCTGGACTGGGACTATTTTTCAAGCCAGGGCCCATCCCCAGTTACCTCCCCAGCATCCCCAGGATATGGGCTGGGTGGTTGGTGCTCTGCCCCTCCCAGCATCCCTGAGACATGGGGGCTCTACCCTCACAGCATCCCCAGGCCATGGGGGACTCTGCCTTTCCCAGCGTCCCTGGGATGAGGGCCCTGCTAATGGCCTCTTGTTGGCAGGGTGAGAAGATCTTCTATCTCATCAAGCCGGCCTCGGCCAACATCTCCCTGTATGAGCGCTGGCAATCGGCCTCCAACCACAGTGAGATGTTCTTTGCCGACCAGGTGGACAAATGCTACAAGTGCACCATCAAACAGGGCCAGACGCTCTTCATCCCGTCAGGTGAGCCTGGGTGACCCCAGGGGCCCCAGGGCCCGGGCCTCCTGCTTCACAGCCTGGTGTGGAGGAGGGGAAGGTGGGGCCACTGCCAAGAGCAAACCCAGAGAGCTCCCTGATGGCCATGGGAACAGCAACAGAGCTACCGGCAGGGCCAGGGCCACCCCTGAAGGGAGAAAGAGAGTGTTCCTTACTCTAAACTTTGCATTAAGGGATATTTCAACTGCGTACAAAAGGAGGAAATATTCTATAAGCCCTTGCCACTTCCCCACCCCAGATTATTTTGAAGTAAATTCTAGACATATTGTTTCATCCATAAATATTTCACTTTCCATCTCTAAAATACTTTAAGTAACACAATTGTAATACTGTCGTCACCCTTTTAAAAAGTTAAAATTGATAATAATCCTTTTTTGTCATCAACTATCCAGTTGATGTTCAGATTTTCCAATTGGAAACATATGAACATGTAATTTTTGTGTTTTAAATTAGATCCAAATGAGGCCCTCACATTTAGATTGATTTATGTGCCTCAGATTCATTCATAATCCGTAGACTCCCTCTCTCCTCTCTCTCCCCCCCTCCTTGCTTCCCACCTTTCCTTCCTCCCTCTGTTTCTGTTCCTTCTTCTACCTCACTCCTTCCTTCCCTCCCTCCCTCCCACCCTTTCTTCCCTCACAATCACAGTCTATTTCTGGAGGAACTGGGGAGGGGGGTGGTTCCTGAGTCTGGGCCCCAGATTCCTTCTCTGAGGATAACCATGGACTGAGTCTCAGCTCTCCTGGGAGATGGAGTAGCCCTGCCTTGTTTTCCTTCCTCCCCCTGTGTGTGGAAATCAGGGATGCCAGGCCCTCAGTGCTGTCTTCCTGTGTCCTTGAGAAAGTCCCCTCACCTCTCTGGGTCTCAGTTTCCCTGTCCGTACCATGCAGGGGCTAGATTTAACTGTCCATGCCTATTCAGATGCAGCTTCTCCTTCCTAGAGGGCCATCCCACTCACTTTACAGGGCGGGGACCCCCAGGGGCATTTTGGGCAGCAGGTGCAGTAGCATGGGCAGGTAAAGTCCTCGAGGCCTTGGGCTGGAGGTGCTCTGTGCCCACCAATCTGCTGGAGGTGCCGGGTCTGCTCCTGAGCCAGAGTCGGTGTTGGTAGGGAGCGACCTGTCCTGGGCTCTGTCACTACCAGGCCCTCGGGACCTTCCCACAGGACCTTCCCTGGTGTCCATGCTGCAGGGTGTGCCCAGGCTGCCGGGGGTCATAGTGAAGGGCTAGCTACATCTCTGTTCATCTCTCCCAGGCTGGATCTACGCCACACTCACCCCTGTGGACTGCCTGGCCTTTGCAGGACATTTCCTCCACAGCCTGAGCGTGGAGATGCAGATGAGGTACGGCCCCTCCACACAGTGCCACCCCTGGGCTCAGTGGGCAGGGCTTCCCAGGCTGTGCTGTGCCCTTCCCTGTCCCCGGCCTCTGCAGGCAGGGTCTCCCCCTCTGTGTTGTGCCATCCCAGGCTCTGAGAACAGGGTTTCAGGTTTCTCATGCTGTGCTGTGCCATCCCGGTCTTGGAGAGCAGAGTTTCCCACACTGTACTGTGCCATCCCTGGGCTCTGTGTGCAGAGTTTCCCACACTGTGCTGTGCCATCCCAGGTTCTGAGAGCAGGGTTTCCCACATTGTACTGTGCCGTCCTGGGCTCGGAGAGCAGGATTTCCCACACTGTGCTGTACCTTTCTTGGGCTCTGTGTGCAGAGTTTCCCACACTGTGCTGTGCCATCCCAGGCTCTGAGAGCAGGGTTTCCCACATTGTACTGTGCCGTCCTGGGCTCGGAGAGCAGGGTTTCCCACAATGTGCTGTGCCTTTCCCAGGCTCTGAGAGCAGGATTTCCCACACTGTGCTGTGCCATTCTGGGGCTCTGCAGGCAGAGTTTCCCACATTGTGCTGTGCCATCCCTGGGCTTTGCAGGCAAGATTTCCCATGCTGTGCCATCCCGGGTTCTGAAAGCAGGGTTTCCCACACTGTGCTGTGCCATCCTGGTTTCTTGGGGGCAGGGTTTCCCATACTGTGCTGTGCCATCCCTGTGCTCTGCAGGCAAGGTTTCTCATGCTGTGCTGTGCCATCCTGGGCCCTGTAGGCAGTTTCCCATTGTGTGCTGTACCATCCCTGGGCTCTGCGGGCAGGGTCTACCTATACCATGCTGCACCATCACTGGGCTCTTTGAGGGCCTCGCCCCTCATGGGTCAGTGTGATGATACTTTCACCTACATCCCAGCTCTGCCCACTTTTGGGTGGTCTTGGGTGAGGCCTGTTGAACTCACTGGGTCTCCATGGCCACATAGATGAAAGGTGGAGTCTCCATGAGCCTAAGGCCTGTCTTGGCCATTTTGATAGGAATGGAGGCTGGGAAACAGGTGACTCTTTGGTGGATTTTCGGTACATTAGAAGGCACATCCTTTTTCCTTGCCACTAACCCTTCTTCTCTAGTGACCACAGTCATGGTCTGTGTGAGCCTGAAGCAGGCAGCTCCTGCCAAGGTCCAGCTTCCACCCCCTAGGACAGTCTCGCTGCTGTGGATCCTGGTCCACTTCTGCAGGACCCCAGTGGGGGAGCCCAGCGGCAAGTGGCCTTGAGGTGGGTTACTCTCTGCACACTACTGGCCCTCATTGCACTAAAGTGTTCTCTCCTGTGGCTTACAGAGCTTATGAAGTGGAAAGAAGGTTGAAACTTGGCAGCCTGACTCAGTTTCCAAACTTTGAAACAGCCTGTTGGTACATGGGGAAGCATCTGCTCGAGGCATTCAGAGGTACCGGTTGCCCTGTATGTGTTGGTCTGAGTCCATGGCTCTCCCTTGGGAGCAGGGGCTGGGAGACTATTTCCTTATAGGTGAAAGCCAGGGATGCCAGGGCATCCGGGCACTGGGATGGGACACATCCCCTTGGTTGAGGCTGCCTTCATGTGACCTTGAACAGGCCACCTCACCTCCCGGATCCTCAGTTTCCCTATCTGTATGATGCAAGGGCTGGATTGAATCAGCTGTGACTGCTCAAGCGTGGCCTGGAGGGGCCATTTGGTAGTTTAGGAAGAGCATTGGGCTGAATGATAAGAGGCCAAGTGTGAATTCTACTTTGTGTCTATGGCCTTGGTGCAATTATTCACAAACCCCATGCACTCCCAAAATGCCTCTGAAGATAGTAAGAGATTTTGGATCTGCCCTGATTCTGTATCAGCCAGCCAAGTGACCCTCTCGCTGACCCCACTGTGAAGTGGGAGCGTATGTGCATGTACATGCGTATGGCATGTGTGTACGTGTATTTGTGTGTGTATGTGCATATCTAGGCATGCAAGTGTGTCTGTGTGTGTGCACTTGAGTGGTTGTGTATATATATGTGAGCATGTGTTCATGTGTGCATGTATTTGTGTGTGTGTGTTTGCCTCAGTGCATCTGTGTACATATAAGTATGTATGTGTGCATGGTGCATCTGTGTGCATGTGTGAGTGTGTGACTTGTCTGTGTGTGCATGTGTACACCTGGGCACGTGTGAGTCTCTGTGTGAGAGTCCAGGGCTCCCTGCAACTGGCAGGGGAGGAGATGAGGAAGTGTGATGTGGGCTCCTTGCTTTGTCCTGCCCCCTTGGGCACCCCCCTGGCCAGCCTGTTGGCTGCGTCCCAGCCCCATGCCCTGCTGAGCACTCTTTTGGGTACCAGAAGCACTTGCCAAACTGCCAGGGTCCCTATGAGGGAATCTGGCTAGAGGATTTTTGCTTTTATTTATCATTTCTTTCTTTGGTAGTGTTGGCCTTCCCCGGAAGTTGCTTTCTTTCTGATAAAAGTCACAAAGAGATAATTTTATTAGGAACATTTTGCGCTTTGGCTGTAGTTTGAGCTGAGAAGTGTGAAAACGTTCTTTAATCTCTGCTGACCGGGTTTCAGTTAAATTTATTAACTGCCACCCAGAATGAGAAGCCCCAAGCCAGGCCCTGGCAGAGGGAGTGAGAGCCCAGGATGGGGAGCTGGCACTGCCTGGGGGTGCCCACGCCCAGCAGTGGTCAGGGGTATGGGACTGGGCAGTTGGGCAGAGGGTCAAGGTCCCACTATGGAGTTGAATCCCGTGGTGACAACAGTCTGGCTAGGCCGACCCCCTGGGCCTGGGCCCCTTCTTGGCAGAGGGCATGACACTAGTTCCTGCTTCGAAGGCCACAGGGTGCCCTCAGCTGCTGTCCTCAACATGGATGGCTGCTGGGCACAGCAGGCCACGGGCACGTCCTGGGTTGGACCCTCCCAGATTCCATGAGGAGCTGTTGGCAGTTGGGGAGGCTTCTGCTGGCAGAGACCCCTGGAAGTTCCTAGACACTGGGGGATGCCGCTGGGCTGGGGGTTGGCTGCTCACTGGGACCGCACAGCTGGCAGGCCCCCCTCCCCGAGCTAATCCTCCTCTCCTTCCCCATCCACTCCAGGTTCTCACAAATCTGGGAAGCAGCTGCCGCCTCATTTAGTCCAAGGAGCTAAAATTCTCAATGGTGCTTTCAGATCATGGACTAAAAAACAGGTGGGAAAGTATCTCATGCAGGACCGTGGGGCCGAGAATGGGGTGACCAGGTGGGAATGAAAATGCCAGAGTCTGGAGGAGGGAATGTCCAAGGGCTTGTTTTCTTGCCCATGAGAAATGTCACGGGGTGCAGGCAAGTGTCACCTGGCATGAGCTGGGCAGAGTGTGACCCAGCCTGAGTCAGACACCTGTCCCAGTGCTGCCCCATCCTCCTGCTTCTGACCTGAGGGATGGACAGACACAGATGAGAGCGCCCTCCCTCCCAGGGCAGCGGGCTGAGAGGGTGGAAGCAGGTGAACACCCCAGGGTAGCTGCAAGACTTGGGGAAGGAAGGTGAGTTGGCACGAGGCCAGGAGGGAGGAAGCCTGATCCAAAGGTGGGGGAAAGACTGCCAGGTGTGGACACAGAAAGGCCTGGAGAGGCCAGGGAGATGGTGGGGTGGGACTTTGTGGGAGTGACGGCTAGTGACCGGATCCTCGGGCAGGGCCAGCTGGCAGCTGCCCCTCAGCCGCAGGCCTCAGCTTGCAGCAGCTCGAAGGTTGCTTGCTTTGACCCTGAGCAGGCCCTTCCCTGTCCTGTCCCCTCCCACTCACTGATGTCCCTCCTCCCTTAGCCGCAGAGCCATCCTCAGGTCACGCAGAAGCTGCTTTTCCTATGGGACAGCCTCTGGGGAGGCAGGCTTTTTATTTTCTTTAGGCTCTGTCCTGGGTCGTTGCTACCAGAGCAGGGACACAGGGGCTCTCAGCCTTGGCTCCCTCTGGGACGCTGTTCCATGCCCTAGGGGACTGGCCTCCAGGTACGGGGACCTCACACACGGAAATGCCCGACTGCCATTTGTGCCTCTCAGAAGTGTTGTTGCGGGGAGTTGGGGAGAGGCAGGAGTCTTCCCGGGGACCCTAGTGAGGCCTCCATTTCCCTCCCAGTCCTGAGGCCTGGAGCAGGCCAGGGTCACCCTCCATCTCATCTCGGCCCTGTGGCTGGGGAAGCTGAGCGGGTGCCCAGGAAGAGGGACAGGACCTAAATCCCCCTGGGTGGACTCAGGTGGTGGCCTTGGGCAAGGCTCGTCCCCTCTGGGACTCAGTTTCTCTGCCTGGAGAGTCGGGATCACACAGTACCCTCTAGGGGACATTGTCTGGCTGGAGAGGGGTAACTGCCCCAGCCCTGAGCCTGTCTTCATGGCCTGTGAGTCCCGGGTCAGCTGAGCTGGGACACAGGCAGGTGTTTGTGCTGTTCCAGCCTTGGGGGGGTGCCAGCGAGTTACCACCCCCTGGGCCAGAGCCCAGGCAGCCGACTGTGTGGCCGAAGTGAGGCTGTAGGGTGCAGGTGGTGGGGTAGGCACAGGAGAGGGCAAACTCGGAGCCCCTCTGTGCGGGGCCCCACGCTGGCTGGGAGGGCTCAGGAGCAGCCAGGCTCCGGTCTAGCCCCTCTCACCAGCAGGGTGAGCGCCCTTCCCTGGAGGACATGGGGAGGGGCTTGGCAGGGGTCACTGTGGCCGAGGGCTCCACTCCTGCCTTGAGAAGGAGGATCCAGCCACGGTGAGGTCAACCCAGCCTTGGCCCGACTGCAGCCCCCACAGGACCAGTGTCCAAGGCCCTGCAGCCTGGGTGCCGCTACAGGGTGGCTGAGAACACAAGTCCTGGGCCAGATCCCACTGGGGGGACCCCAGCAGCCCCCTCGCTGGCTGCGTGACCTCAGCAAGTCACACAGCGTTTCCGTGCCTCCATTCTCTCATGCACCAAGCGTGAAAGGAGGCGCCACTCGTAGGGCAGTAGGGCAGTTTGAGGGTACGTGGTGTGTGCTGGGAGGCCTCAGGGTGGGGCCTGTCAGCAGGATGTGTTGGCCACTTCACAAGGGTCCCCATAGTGGGCAGATGTGCCAGGGTCCACGGGGCGCTACCCCATGGGCTGGATGGACGAAAACCAAAGGTCAGGGCCCGAGCTTTGTGGAGGGATCCCCCGCCCTGTCGGTGGGGGAGAGGGAGTGTGTGGCCAGAGCTCCCTGACCCCTCACTGTTCACCAGCCCCACACCCTCGCCTTGACCCTGTGCCCTCTCACTGACCCCACACACACTCCCTGAGCCCGTGCCTGATCCTTGACCCCATGCCTTCTCCCTGACCTGGCACCCACTTGCTGACCATGTACCCTGATGATACAGCTACTCACCAACCCCTTGCCGCCCCCTGATCCTCACCCGCTCCCTGACCCCTCGCTTGCTCGCTGTGTTTCAGGCTTTGGCGGAGCACGAGGATGAGCTCCCGGAGCACTTCAAGCCTTCACAGCTCATCAAAGACCTTGCCAAAGAGATCAGGCTCAGTGAGGTGGGCCCTTCGCCCAGGACATCCTGGTCCCCAGGCTGGAAGGGAGTCTGTCTGTCTGTCTTGCTCTGGGCCTGTCCCAAAGCTCCCGGGAATGCCCACCCAGTTTCCCCGCACTCCTGGCAGGGTGGGCGGGTTGGGTCTTTGTCTGCTGGCGTCTTGTCCATTTGGCATGGGCACTGAGGGTTGGAGGTGGACAGGGCTCTCCTCTTCAGCATCTGTGTGTGGGGAGGGGCCAGATTCCAGATCCTCGAGCCCCTCGGCCCATAACGAGGCCCCTCCGGGCCGTGGTGGGGCCCAGCAGTGGACAGATGTGAGGGGACAGGTGTGGATGGGGCCAGGGAGCACAAGGGCTGGGCAGGTGTTGGGGCCAGCAGTGCCAACTGCTACCGCCCTCACCCAGAACGCCTGTAAGGCTGTCCGGCCGGATGTGAGCGCAGCCGTGTCCTCCGACGAGGTCTGTGATGTGGACAGGGAGCGGGAAGAGCCTCCCTCGCCCCTCGAAGCCACCCCGCCGCGGTCTCTCCTGGAAAAGGTGTCTAAAAAAAAGACCCCCAAAACTGTGAAGATGCCCAAGCCATCTAAAATCCCCAAGCCCCCCAAGCCCCCCAAAACGCTCAAGATCAAGGATGGGGGCAAGAAGAAAGGGAAGAAGTGCAAGGAGACGGCCTCACCCACCATCCCCAACCTGGACCTGCTTGAGGCCCACACGAAGGAGGCGCTGACCAAAATGGAGACGCCCAAGAAGGGCAAGGTGGGTGCCGGCCCCCCCCACCTCCTCCTTCCCCTCCTCGCTTCTTCAGCCCTCAGTGCTCATTGGCACCTCCCTGCTGCCCGGCCTGTGGGGACAGAGCTGAGAGGCTGTGACCTTGTCCTCCAGCTCATGCTGGATGGGGAAGGGGCCCCTGGGGCGGCTCTCTGGAGCACAGGCTGTGGGGTGGGGGGTCCTAGGGGAGGACTGCAGGGCAATCTGCCCAGCAAACACACTTAGTTGCCTTCTGTGGCCACCATTGTGCTGTGCTGAGGCCCAGGCCATGGGTGGCCATCTCTGTTCCCAGTGAGCTTGCAGCACAGTGGGCAGCTGGGGGTGGAAGGCATATGAGGACCCCAGCTCAGCGTGGCCATGCCATGGTCAAGACAGCAGGGCAGGTGGGGCAGCCTTTGGGGGACACACCAACTGGGTCTTTGCAGCCAGCTAGGAGGAAGCAGGGGACAAAAACCCATGTGTCTGCAGAAGAGGCACTGAGCTGAGACCAGACGGGAGGGCCAGAGGCCCTAGGCAGAGGGCTGGGAGCGTGCGGGGCAGGTAGCGGGGCAGGCAGGAGAGTAGCCTGTGGGCGCGGGCCTCCCCCCTGGCAGGGGACAGCCTTCTGTTGGGATTGGCACACCAGAGCCAGCCCTTAGGGTAGTAAGAGGTGGGGCCTGGCCCTGAGGAGCCAGCCTGTGAGTACAGGTTCTTAGATCTGGGCCTCGGAGTCACGGAGCCCCTCAGACTAAGCCCCGTTGACTGTGAGCTCCAGTCAGAGGAGTCTGTGACCCACCCAGAAAAGCCTGGAGAACTACAGGGGGCCAGCGGGGATGAAAGGATGTGTGTGGACATGCATGAAGGATGAAGCGCACACCCCTGTGATGGGGAGGCCAGCGTGGCCGGGGGCTCCCTGTCCTGTGGGTCATAGGTGGCTCGGACAGTGCCGGGGAGGCCAGCGTGGCCAGGGGCTCCCTGTCCTGTGGTCGTAGGTGGCTCGGACGGTGCCGGGGAGGCCAGCGTGGCCAGGGGCTCCCTGTCCTGTGGTCGTAGGTGGCTCGGACGGTGCCGGGGAGGCCAGCGTGGCC
>PVKY010000314.1:0-33545 GCA_004027775.1 Bradypus variegatus | reverse complement strand
CCCTGTCCTGTGGTCGTAGGTGGCTCGGACGGTGCCGGGGAGGCCAGCGTGGCCGGGGCTCCCTGTCCTGTGGTCGTAGGTGGCTCGGACGGTGCCGAGGACATCCCCAGCCTCCCGGGTCCCGGCTCTGGCTCACGGCTGCTTGTCTTCCAGGCCCCAAAGAGCGTTCTGAGCGTGCCCAATAAGGACCCAGTTAATAAGCAAAACGACGTGGAGAGGCTGGAAATCCGCGAGCAAACCAAGAGCAAGTCAGAGGCCAAGTGGAAGTACAAGGTGAGGCTTGCACGTGCATGTGTGTGCATGAGCACGTGTGTGCGTGAATGTGTGTGTGTGCACACGGAGGAGCCCCCACTGGCGAATGGGGTGCATTTCTGAGGCAGGACAGGTGTGTATGGGTGCGTGGGTGTTCAGGGGTGACTTTGTGAGTGGGTACGTTTGTGGGGCTGTGAGAGGTTGTGTGTGCAAGGGGGCTGGGTGTGTAAGTGGGTGCTTGTGCACGTGCCAGGGGCCCCACAGGGTGATGCGACTTGCCTGTGGGAGTCTGAGTGGGGGTCGAGTGTGAGGTGGGGGTGCTGGGGGCCCCCGGGGGCCGCCCTCCTGGTCCTGTCCTCTGGTGGGGGTGGCCTGAGCACAGCGCACTGTAATACCATCCGCGAGTGGCGCTGCTCTTAAGTTGATGGCAGTTCTCCTTAAACTTCTGCCTCCTGGGGGCTGTTTTGGACACTGGGCCAGTGCAGGGGTGTGCTGCCCAGGCAGGGGTGCATGTGTCAGCCGCTGGAGCTGTGGGTGCCTTTCCCAAGGCGTGTTCTGGCCAGCTGAGGTCCGAGGAGGGAGGCTGACCACAGCAGGACCCTGTGAGGTTCCCCAGCCCAGCACCTCTGCCCTCCGACGGTGACTTCCTGCGCTCCCCTGAGCCCCAACCTGGTCCCCACCCCAGCCCTCTTCCGTGCGGGGCTTGTGATGCTCCTGGTTTTGATTCTCAGAACAGCAAACCGGACTCCTTACTGAAAATGGAGGAGGAGCAGAAGTTGGAAAAGTCTCCGCTGTCAGGAAACAAGGACAACAAATTTTCATTTTCCTTCTCTAACAAGAAACTCCTGGGGTATGTAAATGCTTGTGCTAGGAAGGGTTGAGGCACACACACACTACACTGCATACACACCACGCCACATGCCGCACTGTGTGCAGCACACCCTCACAGCCATGGGTAGCATCCCTGGCTGACACTTCCCCAAGGGGAAGCTTTCTCCGTGAGCACCCCTGCTCTGTACCAGCACACAGTCCCTGGATGTCAGCCCTGTGCTGGGCACACATATTCTCCCGGGGCCACAGATCAAGGCCAGCACATCCCCTGCCCTCAAAAACACCCAGTGCAGGAGGTGTGGACACACGGAAGCAGATGGGCTGCAGTGGGAGTCTGTAGGGAAGCGGGGGCACCCTGGTTTCTGGCTTCCGGCTGAGCCTGAATTTCCTTTGCTTGCAAGGACTCCAGTCACACAGAGTAAGACCTGCTTTGATTCAATTTGACCTCACCTGAATAGTATCTTCAGAGGTCCCCTTCACAAATGAGTGCACCCCTTAACTGTCAGCGTCTTCAGAGGTCCTGTTTACAGATGGGCTCACACCCATGGGAACATGGAATAAGACTTGGGTTTTCGTGGGGGGCAGGGTTCAGTCCCGAACAGTCAGCACAAGGCCGAGTTGGGGGTTATGTGGGTAGCACCCAGCCCTCCCCCTCCCTCCGAGGCCCCCCTGCCTGGGGGTGGAGGCTGGGGTGCCGTCAGTGCAGCACCCCCACCCACCCTGCTGACCCTGTTCACCCCACATACTTTGGCTGCTGTAGCTCCAAGACTGTCCAGCCCCAGGCGAGCCCTGGCGTGTTCGGGGCCTTGCACAACGTCAAGGAGGACAAACCGAAGCCGGTGCGGGACGAATACGAATACGTGTCAGACGACGGGGAGCTCAAGATCGACGAGTTTCCCATCAGGAGAAAGAAAAACACATCGAAAAGGGATTTATCTTGTGAGCTGTTTGTCTGTCCTGGGCCCTGTGGCGAGGGAGGGCACATGCATCTCAGCCCAGGGAGCTCTCGGGAACGGGCACGGGGTCTGGGTGCCGGGTGGCCGTGGGTGCAGGCGGCACTGACCAGACCCCCGAAGACTGGGCAGTGTTTGCAGAGTGTGCGTCTACATCCGTTTGCTCTTACTTTCAGTCTTATTGGATAAGAAGGAGATTCTCCACATGCCGGTCAAGAAGCCCAAGCTCGATTCAGTGTTACACAAGGTGAGTTGCCGTGTCTTTCTGGCAACGAGGAGGCCCAGGCACACGTGTCCTTGGGCATCTGCAACTCCCTGCAGCTCTGACAGTCTCTGCTGTGCCTTTCTCACCCCGCCCTACACTTCATTTTCTCTGATGGTTTCAACAGGGAAGGGACCGGGGGCTAGGGTCTAGATTTGGGGGTTGTTGGTCCCCTCTGCCCCCTTTTGTTTCTGGCTAACATGATCCGCAGTGCACCGATACTGGCCTGGTGTCCCGCTCCTGAGGGGTGGTCACGTCCAAGCTCTGCAGCCACCGTGCCGAGAGTAGCCAAGGAGGCATGGTGGGGTTTGCAGACCTGGAAGCGTCGCCCACAGCCGCCCCAGTCCAGCGGGGCACCCCCGGGGCACAGAGGCCCTGCCTGGAGGGTGGGGAATGCACCCAGGAAGGCTGCCCATGGTCCAGGAGCCAGGGCAGCAGGGTCAGGCTCCCTCACTTCCCGGGAAGCCTAGCAGGGAGGTCGTTTAGGCAGACCGCTTTGCTTTAGTTTCCTGGCTGCTAAAACAAATACTATGCATTGGGTTGGCTTACACTGCTGGAGTTTATTGGCCCACGGTTTCAAGGCCAGGAGAAGTCCAAAACTGAGTCCTCAGCAAAGTGCTTCTCTCTCCCCAAAGGCTGTGGCTTTCCAGGGCTGGCTGCTGGTCCTTGGTCCTGGGTTTTTCTGCCACATGGTAAAGCTCATGGCGGCCTCTCCTGGCTTCTGTCTCCATCTGACTGTCACTCTGCTGTGAGGCCTCCAGTAATCCAGATGAGGGTCTGCTCTGATTGAATGGGGCCACCTCAACCAAATAACACCTGACGGTCTTATTCCTTGTGGGCTCACACCCACCAGCATGTGGACAGGAGCAAGCATACCTCCAAATGGGGGTCGGGATTCAGTCCACCACACCACCTGAGGGCTGGAGAGGTGTGCAGCTCTGGGCAGGAGGTTATTAGATCATGGTTTGGTCCACTGGGTTCCTTGTGATGTGGGTTAGTCAGGGGGCTCCAGGGATGTGCGCTCCCCTCCCCGTTTAACCACACCAGCATCTGTTTTGTCGGTTTAAACTTTGGGGCTCTGGTGTCAGTGGGTCTTTGCACCAAGGTCCCACCGCTAAAAAAAAAATTCCAGATGTGAAGATGACTTGGTCCTTTCTGGTCTTGGGGTCCTGGGATCCTGGAGCAAACCTCTGGCCTGCTCCCCTGTGACCCACTGCTGTCTGTACCACCCACCCTCGCAGGGCAGCCCGGCCCGGCCCCACCCCAGCCCAGGGGCTTAGGAATCTGAACCCAGCAGGGTGTATTAGAGCTGAAAGCATCATTCCCCCCCTGGAGGGAGAATCTACCCCCCTTGCCCCAAACCCTCTCTCTGGGTTGGTGCCATCTGACCTAGGGGTCTTGTCCCTTTGTGGTTGTTCCCCCCACCCCCGGCGGTCCTCGCAGCCCAGTGACGACTCCTCCGACGAGGGGTCCCTGCACATCGACACGGATGCCAAGCCCAGCCGCAACGCCAAGGTCAAGAAGGAGAGCGGGAGCTCGGCGGCCGGGATCCTGGACCTGCTCCAGGCCAGCGAGGAGGTCGGCGCACTTGAGTATCACCCCAACAGGTGGGTCCTCTGACCCCATCGCGAGCTGCCCTTCCTCCTCCTTGGGCCCCACGTTCACCTTCAAACAGATGCCCGCCCTGGAGCCTGCCTCTCCCATGGCACAGTCGAGCCAGGGCTTTGCAGTGTCAGCAGTGTCAGGGGAGCCTCCTGACTGCAGAGGGTGGGGTGGACAGCCCAGGGGCTGTCTAGGGGCGTGGGGCTCCTGCCGGGCAGAGCACAGGGCTGGGGCTGAGGGACCCAACCTCTGCTTTATGTGTGAGTGAACCTGAGCTACGGAGCTGAGGATGCAGGGCCGAGGGCTTCAGGCCTGGGTAGGTTGGGAGATTTAGGAAGAGTGATCCTGAAAGCTCTTTTTAATGAAAACTTTTCTAAAATTTACAAACACTCTCTACCCTGCAGACAGCTCCCCCCAGCCCCTGGTAATAACCTCAGATCTACTTTCTGTCTCTACAAATCTGCCATTTCTAGATATTTCCTATGATTGAATTACACATGGTTTGTCCTTGTGCCTTCCTACTTCACCCAGCAAGACGTCTTCGAGGTGCATCCACGTTGTTGCGTGGATCAGCACCATATTCCTTCTTATGATGAAATAACAGTCTGTTGTATGGATTGCTACATTTGTTTATTCCCTCATCAGTTGGTGGGCACTTGGGTTGCTTCTGCCTTTCGGCTCTTGTGAGTAGCACGGAGATGAATGTGGCTGTGCATGTTTCAGTCCCTGCTTTGGGTTCTTTGCGGTACATGCCTAGCAGTGGGATTGTTAGTCACATGGTAATTCTAGGTTTAATTTTGTGAGAAACCGCTGAACAGGTTTCCACAGCGGCTGCTCCATTTTACATTCCCATGGTCCAGCTCCTTCATCAGAAGCGCTAGAACCGGGATGGGGAGAGATGTGTGATTGTTCCTCGTTGCCTCTGCGAGGGGCTCGCTCTTGGTGCAGGGTCCGCGGGTGGGAGACAGATGTGCCGAGGCGGGGAAGCTGGGGGTGTACAGTGCTTCTGCAGAGGCAGGCCCGAGCACGGGAGGAGTCCCAGGGGGCTTAGCACCCTGCTTAGGCAGGGGGCTGGTGCCAGGCTCTGTGGGTGGCAGTGTTTGCCCCGTGGCGAGGCCACCCTCCCGTGGCACTGTGCAGGTATGAGGGGACAGAAGGCTGCGTCACAGGCTGGGCGGTGGGACTGGGGAGGCCGGGCCGGCTGAGTCAGATCCTGGCCGAGGTGGTGCAGGTGAACAAAGAGGAGACTGGCGGCTGACTGGGTTCTGGAGCCCAGCCGAGGCAGGTCCGTTGGGAAGGTGGCAAAGCTGCTGGATGTGGGTGCGGAGTGTGTGAGAGCAGACGTTCCCCAGAAGTGGTCTGGGGCACCAAGTGATTGGATTCCGGGTTGGGGTCTGTGGGCGGGAGGTACAAGGTACTGCCGTGCTGGGGCGGGCACAGCACAGCAGTAGTGCTGGGCAGTGGCCCCTGGCAGGTGTTGGGGGGCTTTTCCAAGCTGGGAGGTCCATTTGTTTCCTGAATGCCTCCAAAATGAAATATAGACGATCCCATGTGTGCCCCCAGGTTCTGGGTCAAGGGCACTTGATTGCAGTGGAATGTGTGGTGCCGGTGAGCCACGTGGGGCTCAGAGCCTCTCTGGGGCCCGAAAGGTCTCTTCCACGCAGAGCCTGTCACCTGCCAGCACAGACAGTGGCGTCAGAACTCAGAGCCGTGCAGAGCTCACGCCTTGGGAAGAGGCACTAGATTTGGGGGGGGTGCGGGTTCCCGGATCTCTGCAGCAATCCAGATACCCAGCCAGCCCGCACCTGGTGGGGAAGGCCCCCCGTTGCCGTCTCGGTCTGCCAGGCTGGGGTACATGTAGCACACCCGGGTGGCCTCAACCACAGGACACGGCCGTCTCGTGGCGCTGGGGGCTGGAAGCCTGACGTGGAGGTGTCAGCAGGGCCGTAGTGCTCTGGTGGTGGCTGCCGGCCCCGTCACCCCACCTGTGCCTCGCTCATGCCGTCTCGCTCCCACTCCTGCATCCCAGGGTAGGCCTGGGCAGGGCTTTGTGGGAGGCGTGACGCAGTTCTCAATGGTGGCCCTTAAAGAGCCTTGTTATTGGCTCCACGTGTGAGTATTCAACAGCCCCAGCGAGACAAGGGCGCAAAACCCAACTGCAGTTAATGGTGTAATTATAACAATAATGTTTCATCATTATAAAGTTGCCACACAGTGTAGGAGAACAGTGAGACAGGCTACGGAGGAACTCGCTGTTAGCTTCTGCATGATTTTTTTTCTGTAAACCTGCAACTGCTCTAGTGAAACAGCAGCTCACCCCAGCCACGGTCAGAGCATGGGGAGAAAGGGCCCAGCGCCAATGTGAAGTGGACATAGCCTGCAGCCTCGGCATGCTCAGCCATGCGGTGGTGGGCCTGTCCCCGCACACTGGATTTCCCCAGAGACTGTGTAAATAGAGGCAGCATGCCCTGCGTTAGGGGGTGATGGTCCCATCCTGCCATGTGTCCATCCGGCCTCACGTGGAATGTGCAGTGTCCAGGGGAGGTAGCCAGGACGTGAGCCTGGGACGCCAGCCCTGGGGCCAGTACAGGACCCTCTTGGAGCATGCTTGCTGTTTGTGACTGAGACCCTGGGATTCTGGATCTGCTTGGGGGGGGGGTGTGGCTCAGGACGCGTGTCCCTCCTTTCCTGCCTGGCCCCAGTCATCCTGTTAGAGAGAATGGCTTAATCCCAATTGGGCTTTCCTCGTAATGAAGGCCTGGGGCTCTTCCCTGTCGTGCTGATTAAATGTCAAGTTAAATTCTCTAAATCACAGGTTTCCAGTTGTGATTTTAGGCAGTGGAACTATTTTATTTTCGAGTGGAAACCTTGTGTGGATTTCCATGTGCCGACCTCCCTGCCCCCGTCCTCTCCCGCCCTGTCTGTCCCTCGCTCTGACCCCACAGAGTCCACCTGGGGGGACAGCAGCCACCCACAGGAGTGACGACTCCCCTTCAGGCTCTCCGGCCACAGTCCCCCGGGGCAGCTGCAGAGATGGGGACAGCCAGGTGCAGAGAGCAGAGGTAAGCAGCCGAGGCTGTGCAGCCGGGCACAGGAGCAGAGCGTCCGCATGTCCAAGGCTGAGCCGCCGGCCAGGGGCAGGTGACCCCTCAGGCCAATGCTCACAGGGGGCTTCCTAAGGGAGGTCACACAGGCCGAGGGGGAGGGCAGGAGGCCAGGAGAGTAGGCTTCCTGGGGGAGGCCATGCTGGTGGGGAGGTGGGTGGTGACTGCCAGGCCAGGCCAGGCTGGCTCCAGAGGGCCAAGGCTGTTCTGTTTGAGACCCTCCCTGAGAGCGGCCAGGGGCGCTAACGAGGCCCAGCCTGCGCCCTGGTACCTGCACCTGTGTGCCTGCCCGGGTCGGGGCCGGAGGCGGGGCGCAGGGGGCAGGGCCCGGGGCGCAGGGGCGGGGCCCGGGCGCAGGGGGCGGGGTCCAGCACAGCCCCGGGCCGGCTGTGCACCTCCGCAGGCAGCTCCTTCTCCGCGGACGGTCAGCTTTTGATGGTCCACTGGCACTGTTTTTAAGTATTCACGGTTTGGGGGGAAGAAAACAGCTAAAAGAAGCGGAGGAAAATGTGCTGACCTCGTGTGGCGGTGTGCTCGGTGCTTGCCGCTGGGTGGGGCGGGAGGAGGGGTTGCTAGTGGGGGTAGGGTCTTTCCCGGCGCCGGGTTAGAGGGTACGGCGGTCCTGGGGCCAGGCTGCGTGGTCTGGAGCCCACCGGGTGGGGGCGGGGGCGAGTGGGAACAGGCTTGGCGCCCCCTGTACCCCCTCTGCAGCGGCCTGGGGGCGCGTCGGGGAACTGTGAGCAGTTGCCGGCCCGGAACGCCGCTGGCCCCACCCTGCACCCTGGCGGCGTGGGCGGGAGCCTCCCCCCGTGGTGGGTGGGTGGGATGCGCGGGGCCTCCTGGTTTCTGTGGGTGGCCCTGGGGCTGCTGAGGAGGCCCCCAGCCGGTCTGTTTTCACCTGGTAGCTGGAACCAGAGTGCCCTGCACCCCCGTCTCCTCCCCCAGCGAGCTTCCGCCTCTGGTCCGCCTGGCCCTGGAGGCTGGAGCAGGAGTGGCTGCCCTGGGGAGGGACAGAGCAGGGAGTCAGCTGCCCCAGGCACTTCCTTCAGTGGGCTGCAGGGCTGGCGTTCTGGGACTGAGGTGGGCGATGGAGGGCGGAACGTGTGTCCCTGTTCAGAGATCTGGGAACCTTCTCCTGCACCACGCATGGCTCATACCCAGACCGGGGCAGACCTGCAGGGCCCTGCTTTACCAGGGGTCGATGCCGGGCAGGGTCCCGGGGGCCCTTTCTGAGGATATTACCCAGCCAGGTACCTGACACTGACACTGTTACCTGACTTCAGAAGCCCGGTGCCCACTGGGTCTGATTGTAACCCGCAGATGCCCTGCTGCCCACCTGTGCCTGATCCCCAGGGGGCTGCCTGGAGAGCCAGGTCCTTCTCCCTCCAGGTTAAGCTGGACCTTGGAGAGCCCACAGCCGAGTGTCCCTCACAAGATGTCCTTCGCCCAGCCTCACGTGGTGGGACCCCAGACTGTGCAAGGACGCCCTTCTGCATCCGGGGCAGCTCCCTGGGGTGCTGGTTCCACCTCTCAGTGCTTCTCTGCCCCGCTCCATCCCCTTCTCAGGGAGAACTCCCTAGGGATGTCACCCTCTGGCCTCAGCCTTGGGGAGCCTTTTATCTCGGAGCAGGTGGCTTGTGTGACCTCGTGGACACCCCACCCTGGTTCCCTGGTTGGGTTTGGCGCCTGTGGGAAAGCCGGGTGGGGACTGAGCACCTGTATCTGGGAATGGGAAAGGCACTGTGCTCACGTGGCCTGGGTTTCCCATGTGGGACCTCCCTCTGCGTCTGTGTTCGTACCTGTTTGAACGTGCATGGTCTTGCTGTCCTGGACGTTCCTTCAATACTTTTGGGAGCAAGGTGGGGTATAAATACACGAACTCATGTAAACCCATGAAGCCAACGGATACACCCAGCAGAGTGGTAGATCTAGGGGCAGGCAAAGCATGGGGCAGGCCTGGAGATGGGCTGGTGGTACAAGCAGGGCGTGTGGCACCCAGACTCCCGGGTTCCCCCACGGCAACTCTGATTCAGGAGGCAGAGGTGGGTGCCGAGTCTCCAGTGAGCAGATCCCCCAGTGAGCTGTTCAGCTGCCACCTCGTACCACACAGGGGCCAGCACGACTTGCATCATTCATTCAGGTGTCCACTGAACACTGGCTGTGCCAGGGGCCTGGGTCAGCTGTGTGGGGTGCAGAGGTGAGTGCAACCCAGGCCTGCCCTGAAGGAACTCCCCCTATTAGGAGGATGTGGGGATCCATGGCCAGGTGGAGCGGGGAGTAAGTGAGGAAGTGAGAGCCTCTGGGGTGGGGGCAGGGGTGAGGGCTGGTTCCTGGGTGGCCTGGGCACAAACCTCCTGACCCTCGAGCAGCCTTTCCATTTATCTGGGTCGTCTATAACAATTTGTAATTTGCCATGTATGAGTCTTTTACATCCTTGGTTGGATTTGTTACTAGACATTTGATTCTCTTAGTTGATGCAGTTATTTTCTTGCTGTGTTGATCTTGTATCCTGCCAGTTTGCAGAATTCATGTATTAGCTCTAGGAATTTTCCTGTGGGTTCTAAAGGATTTCTTGGGTGTGAATCTGCTGTGTGCCCCGGGCACCTCCCCTCTCTGGGCGCCTGTGTCTTCCTCTGTGAAGCAAGGGCAGGGCAGCTCCATCCTCGGTGGAGGGAGGCCTGCAGGAAGGCGGGGATTCTGTGGCCAGCAATGCCACACTCTCGTTTTCAACTTCTCCATGTTGATCTCCTCACTAGAGGGGTTCTCCTCACTAGCAGGAATCTCATTTCAGTGGTCTCACTAAAAGAGCCTTGCCTGGGCTTGCCAGGGGCTGCTACGGCAGCGGATTGGCTTGAACAGTGGGAATTTCTTGGCTCCTGGTTTCAGAGGCTGGAAGTTGGCTTCCTCCTGGGGTTGGTAGCTGTTCAGTTTTCTAAAGCTGCCAGAAAGCAAAATACCTTGAAATGGATTGGGTTTTTCAATGGGGGTTATTAGTTCACAAATTTAACGTTCTAAGGCTGTGAAAATGTCCCAATTAAGGCATCAGTAGGATGATGCCTTCTCTGAAGAAAGGCCAATGGCATCCGGGGTTCCTCTGTCACATGGGAAGGCACATGGCCGGAGTCTGCTGGGCCTCTCCTGGGTTTAGCTTCTGGTTTCTATTGTTTCCTACAGAACGCCTCTGGGCTTCTGTCTCTCTTAGCTTCTGTCTCTCAGCTCCTGTGCGTCCTTGCTAGTTCTCCCAGGGCATTTCCCTCTTAAGAGTCTTGTGGTTCTCTCTCAGCTTCTCCAAGGCAAACCCTGGACTTTAAATCTTGGCTTCTCTCTTGGTTCTGGCTTCGATGGCTGTCTCCAAGACATCTCTGGGCGTTTGCTCTCAAGGTGTCTCAGTCTGTTTCGGCTCTGAGCTCTCTTAAAGACTACAGTAAACTAAGACCCACCTTGAATGGGCAGGGTCATGTCTCCATGGAAACAACCTGATCAAAAGGTCCCACCCACACTCGGTCGTCCCCACAAGAGTGGGTTAAAGGAACGCGGCTTTTGTGGGGTACGCAACAGATGCAAACCAGCACAGTGGCGTTCTGACTGCCGGCAGTCCTTGGGCTTTCCTGCTGGCTCCTCCCTGTGGATTTCTTGAGGGGTCCTGTTGACAGGGGGCTCACGCCCACAGGCATGAGATCACGAGTGAGAACATGTTTTTTTTCTGTCTGGGGCACTTGACTTGATCCGCCACAGGCTTCAAGTACGCCTCGGAAGCAGGGGAGGCCAGGAGAGGGGGGAGGGGGAGGACCGGGACAGCATGAGAGGGGTCACTGCAGAGGGTCACTGTTGGAGGCCCCCGGGCAGGTCGAAGCCAATGTGGACTGCTCCCTCTGCCCCACACGCCCGGAGCAGCCTGGGGAGGGGCCGCCCACTGGATGAGGGCATCCTCAGGGGTCACGTCCCAGGGCAGAGAGGGCTCTGCCTGTCTGTGAAATGGGGGGAACCAGCAGGGGCTGTCGTAGTGCTTTGGGTCTCAAGGCCTGTATTAGTCGGGGCTGTCCAGAGACGTAGAAATAACAAGATGTATGTGTGTGTCTTATGTGTAGATACTAAGGAATTTTAGGATTAGCAAGTCCAGATTCCACAGGGCGGGTCACAAGTCAGAAACTCCAGTGAAGGTGATGTTGAATTCCCCAGGTGAAACTGGCTGGTTGAAGTAGAGCTAGAAATTCTTCTTTTTACCTACTGAAATCCTCAGTTCTTGCTTTGAAAGGCCTCTAGCTGATTGGATGGGGAGACTCCCCTCATTCCTGAGAGCAGTCTCCGTGGTCGATTGTAGATGCAGTCAGCAGTAGATGCAATCAACTAACTATAGGTCCAAATCCCTCCATCTACTCAGTACCTTTACAGTGGCAGGCCAGTGCTTGCTTGACCAAACCACTGGGCCCCATTACCTGGCCAATTTGACCCATGAAGTTAGCCATCCTGGGGTTCCAGGTGAGGTTTAGGATCAGAACGAGATGCTGAAGCCAGGTACACCCTTGTGGGAAAATGCCATGAGTATGTGAGCAGACCAGGGGTCTCAGTCCTAGCTGCACGGGAGCATCTCCATCTTTGGGGGAGACCCATTGGAGCAGGCTCTCCTGGGTGGGGCCTGGGACTTGGCATGTTTTAAGAGCTCCCCGGGCGGTACAGGTATGCAGCTGGGTTGAGCCGTCCTGACTGCAGGGCAGATGTAGGCTGCAGCAGAGACGGGGAGGGAGGGGGTGTTGGAGACATACATGAGGGAGTCCCTCCTGGAGTTGGGGTGTGGGGAACAGGTGAGGCATTTGCCCAGCATGGGAGGCATTGGACAGCAGAGTGAGCGTGGCGGTGCCGTGTGCGTGAGGAGCAGGCCGGCTCACCAGGTGTTCTGGGCGGCAGGCACAGCACCTGGCTACTCTCCAAAGGAAGGGAGGGGAGGCATGGGTCCTGGGCAGGTGCAGGGTTGGGTGTGAGGTGCCTCCTGGAGCCATGCTGGCAGAGGAGACCAGGGCCGAACTAGAGTGAGGTCTGCAGGGCAGGTGCAGGGTCACCTGGGAGGGAGTCTGCGGAGGAGGTGGTGAAGGAGCTGCCCTAGCTGGGCTGAGGGCCGCAGGGCCAGGCCTGCAGAGGCCAGGTGAGAGCAGAGGGGCACGGGCCCAGAGTGGACATGCCCTCTCTCTGCGCGGCCACCCTCCCGCCCCCTCCGCGGCCTCCCGGGGTGCACGCCATGGGCTGAGCCTTCTCTCTGTGCCCCCAGCCAGCCCCCGGCCTCCCCCAGCACGCAGGAAGCGATTCAGGGGATGCTGTCCATGGCCAACCTACGGGCCTCCGACTCCTGCCCGCAGGCCGCCTGGGGTGCCGGCCAGGCCCGGGCCAGCTCCCTGGCCGCCCACGGCCCCAGGAAGAGCGCGGGGAGGCGGCTGCTGACGAGGGCCAGGAGCAGCGAGGCCCCGGACCCCTACGAGGAGGAGCAGGACCACCTGGGCGCCTGCTTCAAGGACTCGGACTACGGTGAGTGCCGGGTGCCGGCCAGAGCAGAGCGGGGCCGCCCCTTGCGAGTTCTCCTGGGATGTGGGGATTGGGGCTCTTCCTTTCGAGTTAAACCCCCGTGCAAGTCATTCTCCCTTTTGCCGTGCACAAGTTGCCTTCGTCGATTTTAGAAAAACTTCATTTCCCGTGAAAGAGACCCCGTGCCCACCAGGTGCAGTCGCTCCCCACGCCCCTTGCAGCCGTGCGGCAGACCCTACTCTGCTTTTCGTCTCTGGGGATTTGTCTAGTCCAGGCATTTCCTAAAATGGTGCCACATAGAGTGTGCTCTTTGTGACTGGTTTCTTTCCCTCAGCATAATGTTTTCCAGTTCGTCCACACCGCAGCGTGTCAGAAGCCCGTGCTTCTCAGGGTGGGGTCATGTCCCACTGTGGATGGTTGTGTGCATCCGTTCAGCGGCTGACGGCTCGGGGTGCTTTCCTCTTGTGGCTGCTGTGGGTAATGCTGCCGAGGGCCTTGGCCTCCAGCGTTTTGTATGTTCTCCACTCTCAGTTCTTGGCCATCTGCCTGGGAATGCAGGGTCATCTGGGGACCGCAGGCAGCCCTCGGAGGACGCACCAGGCTGCTCTCTGTGGCCTCTGCCGTTTCACACTCGCAGGTGCTGTTGAGGTGGCCGCGTCCCCCGTGTCTGTGGGGATGGGGGAGCCGAGGCCCAGAGCGGCTCCGTGGGAGACCGGAGGCCCCCAGAGGCCAGGCCTCACCCCCCACCCTCTCCCCCAGAGCATCCCGGGCCAGGAGGACCTGCTCGCTGAGTGGCCTGGAGTGGATCTGAAAGCCGTCAGGCGCAGGAAGTGGGTGTGACCAGCCCGGCCCGCTACCCAGTGCTGACACAGGCTCACTGCGCCCCAAGCCCAGGGGCCGCCCTTCAACCCCAGCTGTGAAGGCTGTGTCTCGGGGCATGGGTCTCTCCCCAGCGGGCCCTTGCTGGCTGTCCACATCTGGGGGGGCAGACTTGGACTCGGCCAAGGGGCCTTCTGTGGTTCAACAGTGAAAGAGGACTCCTGTTTTCGGGGTTCCCTGTGCTGCCTCCGGGATCATGAACCCAGGAGCCTTAGGCCTGGATGGGCCCTGGAGGCTAAGGCCCCACTGCAGCCAGGCCAGGGCACAGGGCTGGGGGGTGTCGCCACTTCATCCGGGCCTGCCGGCAGCCTGTGTCCCCACCAGAGAGCCACGGGGCGTGAACGGGACCCGGGGAGTGCATCGATTGCCGTGGGAATCCAACATGGTCCTTTTTTTTCTCCCTCTTTATTTTTGTATTTCTTTAATTTTGACAAGCATTTGCAAACTCACAGACACAGACTTCTTCAAGCAGAACAAATGTGCTCTTCCATAGCAGTCTTCTTACCCAGTGAAACCTTCCCTGGAACTCAGAAGTGTCCCTCCACAGGAGCCCGTCTCCCCGCTCAGCCACAGCTGCCTCTGAGGCGTGCCCTCCAGGGGTCGAGGGCTCTGTGGGCCTGCAGAGCTGGTGGGATCCCAGGGGGACAGGACAGGCGGACAGGAGCCCTGGGGGGTTCAGTGGCATGTGGGGCCCTGCCCCAGGGGCATCAGAGGGCCATGGCCAAGCAGGGACTCGGGAGGGGGTGGCGCTGGGGGGCTGACCCTCATGCTGCCAAGGCACCCGTGCCTCCTGCCTCTCTCTGGACCACTCTGCATCACTGGCAGTGGCCTCTCCAGGAGGTGACCACACCCTGCCAGCTTCTGTTTCCAAAACGCAGTGGGCGCAGCCTGGAGCAGGGTGGGTGTTCAGGAAGGGTCGCCATGCCTCTGCTGCCCCCACCTCTCTCCTACACACCCACCAGTGCCCACACTCAGGCACCCTTCTCCTGCCCTTGCCTCCCCTCAGTCTACCCCTCTCTGGAGTCGGACGACGACAACCCCGTCTTCAAGTCCCGATCCAAGAAGAGGAAAGGCTCGGACGACGCCCCGTACAGCCCCACAGGTAGGGGACAGGCTCCCCGACCCTCCCCATAGGGTTCTGACTGCGGCACCCACCCTGTCCCTTCCAACCGGGTGATGTGAGCGTAGGTCCCTGCCTGTCGGCTCCCCCTAGCGGGCAGTGTCCCCATCCTTTGGGCACAGTGACTGTGCTTCCCAACCCCACTCTTGTAAGATGTTACCACCCAGATGTATCTCCACGCAGGTTCCTCTGTGTTACTCCAGCAGCTGGGGGACACCTGCCTGGAGCGGGAGGGGAGCTCCAGCCCCGGGACGGCCCGTTGCTGCCCTGCTGGGTGGGCTGGGGTCTCAGCCTCCCTGGCCTTCTGTCCTTCCCTGTCTCACGTCCGACCCTCCCCTCGCTGTTGGGTGCCTTAAAGTCCAGGAGAGCTGGGGCTTCAGGCTCACCTTGACATGGACAGTCGCCAGCAGGGCCTGGGCAGGGGCACAGCGGACAGCGCCTGCCCTGTGGGAGACCCTCGCCACCTCCCAGGCTACCTGCGGCCCCACTGACCGGGGGGATGCACAGCCCTGGGCCAGAGCTTGAGACAGGCTGACCCTTCTCTGCAGCAAGGCTCGGGCCGTCAGTGCCGAGGCAGGACAGGCCGGTGCGCGAGGGGACCAGGGTGGCCTCCATCGAGACAGGCCTGGCAGCCGCCGCGGCGAAACTCTCCCAGCAGGTGAGGAGGGCGAGGGGGATGGGAGCTGCCGCCCCGGGGGGCCTCTCTAGCAGGTGACACAGGGTGTGTGAGGAGCCCCACGGGCCCTCGGGTCCCTGGGAAGGCGCCGTCTTGGTTTGCCCTGCTCCTGTGACAAATGGCACACACAGGAAAGTATCGGCTTATGGTTTTGGAGCTAAAAGTCTGAAATTAAGGTCAAGACAGGTCACACTTCTGCTCAGCCACGGGCGTCTGTTCATGTCTCCCCAACCCGCCTTGGTTCTGTCTGACCTCGTCCAGGCCCCTGTTCCCGTGTGACTCGCCCCCCCGCCCTGACTCACGGGCACCTTATGGTCCCACTCACTGATAGGCCCACACCCAGGGCTGGTTGGGACTCCGTCCCCGGCAGGAGCTTTTCTCATGGAAAGCCATCGTGAGGGGCGGAGCCAGAGGGTTCCTAGTGAGCCCTGCTGGCCCCGCGTGTGAGGACACCCCCTCCCCAGCAGCGCCCCTGGGAGGGGCCTGTCCCACCCCCTGCTGTCGGTGCTCGTCCTGTGGAGCTGGCCTGAGAGATCCCATCTCGGGTGCTCTGTGCGCCTCCGTCTACTGCTCCTGGCCGCTCACAGGGTCCCCAGCCATCCTTTGGGGAAGTCTTTTTGTCTTTCTTCTGTGCAGAATCTATTGCCCAGATCTCACATCCCTCTTGCAGGCTGTTCTTTATTTTTGTGGTGCATTTCTTGCAGTAGATTTTGGAGAAACAGGATGAAACAAGTGATTAAGTCACATGTCTGAAACTGTTATCCCTCTCATTTTAGGGTGGTTTGAATAGGAATAGAATTCTGGGTCAGATGTGGCTTCCCTAAGGAATTTGGAGGCATTGCTCTGTCCCAGTGACTCTAGGGGGTGTGCAACTTGGCGCTTGTCCACGTTAGAAAAGGAGCAGCTGGAATGTTCTAGAATTGAGGCAGCTCGGAGTGGGTGGCGGGGTCGGGCTCCGTCCTCCACGCCCCCGATGTGTCGGTCACCTTGAGCGGGCAGCCCCGCACGGCCGGTCCTGTGCGTCCAGAGGGCACCAGCCTGCCCGGCCCCACTGCGGGGCGGTGCTGCGTCCGTGCACGGGGAAAGGAGCATGGCCGGGCGGGGGCCGCATGGGGCTCCCTCCTCTGAGGGTGACAGCCTCCACCTGCTCTGTCCAAAGGAGGAGCAGAAAAGCCGGAAGAAAAAGAGCACCAAAAAGAAGCCGACTCCCACCACCTCCCCCACACCTCCAGCCTCCACGTCCTCCACGGCCTCGGCCTCCACCCCATCAGCGGGCACTGCCTCGGCCAGCAGCCAGGCCTCGCAGGAGAGCAGCTCCCCTGAGCCGCCGCCCGAGGCACCCAGCAGCAGCCTGGCGGACCATGAGTACACGGCCGGGCCAGGCACCTTGGCGGGGACAGCGGCCGGCCGCGCCTCCCAGCCCATGGCCCCGGGCGTCTTCCTCACGCAGAGGCGGCCTTCGGCCTCGTCTCCCAACAGCAACAGCAGCGCTGCCAAAGGTGTGGGCATCTCCGCGGGTGGGTGTGGGCAAGGGTCTGGGTGCAGGGCTCGGGGCCAGGAGAGGTCCTGCAACGTGAGGTGCAGTCCCCCAGGGCCTCGGCTCTGCAGCCCTGCCCGACCGTCCTTGCTGCAAGTTGGGGGGGTGGGCTAAGGGTGCCCCGGGCCACCTACGGGGTAGGGGTTCCTCCACATGACGTGGGAGCTCAGACCCCAGCTGGGCCCCCTGAGCGTCACCACGGTCGTTACGTCCCGCCTTTGGCTGCCCCCCACCATCTACCCACACCCCGGTTGAGGTGCGACGGGGAGAAGCCAGCGGGTGCCTGCAGAGGCTCGGGATGGGCGGCTTTACTGCCAGCAGGTGGAGCCCAGGCACCTCCCACCTCAGGGGAAATGCTGTCCTGCAGCCAGTCCCCGGGGTGAGGGTCGCTGGGCTCCGCCGCCCAAGGGGGTGTTTTCTGAGATGCTGAGACCCCAGAACTGGGAGCCTCAGAAGCCCATTTCACCAAGAGGGGAGGGGCTGCTGCTCAGGCCACCACTCTGGTCTTCTCTCACGTCCTCTTCCCCATCTCTTCAGGAAAACGTACGAGAAAAGGCATGGCCACCGCCAAGCAGAGGCTTGGGAAAATTTTGAAAATCCATCGGAATGGGAAGCTGCTCCTTTAAAGCTTGGAAAGCCAGGATCCTCTGCTCCACTCAGGACCCCCCGGAGCCCTGCTAAAGACATCAGCCCCGACCCCCCGGAGGACTGTGGCCATGCTGCCTCATCCTGGGGAGGGTCTTGCTTCCTCCTGGCCACCGTCCGTCCCAGATGAGCGTCCATACCTTGAGTAGGCAGTGTGCCGAGCACGGCTGCCCCTCGTGAACACAGGTGTCCTCCTTTCTCCAGTTGCTGAGAGCGACCGGCTCTTGAAAGGCTGCCCTGCTAGTTGGAGGACCATGTCGGCTTCAGGACAGTCTCCAGGCCCCTCTGGAGCGTGGGTGTGATTGCAGGGCCCCTGCAGCTCTGCTGGGACCATGAGTCCTTCAAGGAAGGAAGTGTGAGCTAGAGCTCACCAGGTCCAGAGTCTGAGCTGGTCATGGGCTGGTAGCCTCCAGAGGCTTAAAAAAAGGCAAAGAACACCAGAGAGAAAGAGAAAAAGAGGGGTGTTTGTTTATTCCTCTTCTCTTCCAGAGTGACTCTCGGTCAAGTCCAGAGAGCACGAGGCCCCAAAAGGAGCGGGGCCTCTCCATCCCGCGGCAGGTGGGATGGCAGATGATTGGTGGGGTTGTGACTGGAATGCACCAGTGGCAGGGTCTGTGTGTTGGCGGGAGGGGGCCATCGTGGTGGTCCCCGGGGAAGGGTGCGGGTTCAGCTGTGTCTCGGGTCCCCAGGGCCCAGGCTAAGCCACATGGGTGGGCCCTGTCCAGCCCGGATGGCGAGACTCCTGCAGAAGCACTTCTCAGCCGTGGCCCCCTGCCCTGGACTGGCGTGGCCAGCACAGTGATGGGGTAGCTGAGGACAGATGGCCTAGACATTTCTGTCTTTTCACTCGTTAGCATTTGGTGTCGAGTGCATGGAATGTACCGGAACGGTGTGTCCGCCTTCGACATGGAGGGGCTGGATTTGTTTCTCAGGCAATCCTGTATTTTAATTTTAGATGTATTTCCCGAAGCATATTTTTCATAGAATGTAGCGTGTAAATAGCTTTTTAAATAACTTCTTTTTTATAAGAGTAAGAGTATCTTTAGGAATTTCTTTCTATAGAGTACTTCATTAACATTTATACAAGTTTTTTGCCAAGTATGATAAATAGTTGGGTTCCAATGCTTTTTTTCTCTTTTCTTTTTATTATTATTATTATTATTATTATTATATTATTTCCTTTTAGGAACTAAGGTATTGCCTGAAAAACAAGTGATGTGTGTGCAGCCTTACACTCTTTCGAAGCAAACAGTACACAAAAGATCTCTTTCAGACACATGTTGAAGATGAGTCTTCAACTCAAATACCAGCTCTTTGTTTTCCTTCTTGTACGATGAGGGGGTTGGGGAAGACAGTTATTTTACTAGCACCTTGTGAAGTGTTTCTGTGTTTTGTGATGATGTAATTTATTAATGTTTGTAGCTTTTTATATTTGTACATTTCTTATGAGCTTTGTTTATATACCCATTACCTGGGTGTTAACGTCCACGAGAAGAAACAGCTGTATGGAGGCCTTATCAACTCCCGTCTGTCCCATCGGGAGGACCAGGTCCCAGGGGCCAGCGGCTGGGTGGGGAGCATCTCACGGGCGCCCAGACTTCCTCAGAACAGGGGTTTTTAAAGTTTCCTCTCCCCCGTCCTCGTTGAACATTTATATAATCTAACCCGGGCATCAAGCTGTTCTCTCTCTCTCTCTTTCTCTCTTTTTTTATTTTATTTTATTATTATTATTTTGGCAACATGTACATTTCTAACAAAGTTTATCGTGGCTATTAAAGTGTTTTATTTCCCAATTCATATTACTCTTGTATTGAGTCCATGAGGTCTAAGGCAACTTGGATCAAAGTTTTAAAGAAGTAAAAGCTATTTCAGGTTTTGTACAGAACCATGTTTGTGTCATCCCTGCCTCGTTCACCATCGATGGCCTGGCCGGACGGATGGACGGGATCTGCAGACGGAGGGGAGGCGGCTGGGGTGGGGAGTGGGGGGCACTACTGGGAGAGTGCAGGGAGGGTCTGCCCGGGCCCAGCCTGCCCGTGATGCATACACTGCCTGCACCCCAGAGGGGGAATGGCCAAAGCTGGGGTGCAGGGGACCCCCAGTGGGCCCAGCCACAGTGCTGAGCACTGCTTGAACCCTCTGGGGCCTCCCAAAGTCCCCGGGTGGGTGGGCTTGTTGACATCGAGCGAGCACACGTGTGCCCCCAGAACGGGGCCTGGCACCCACCAAGGGCATCAAGAGGCCTGTGTAGGAGTTCAGTCTAATGTGGGCTTGATTTAAAACAAGCAGTGAACACCAGGAACCCCCTTCTGAGGTTGGGGGCACTGCCCGTGGCAGGCATGGGGCAGGGCTGCCGGGAGCCCCGAGGCCTGGCTTCCGTTTGGAGAGGTGCAGGCTGGGGGGCTGGTCAGGTCACAGCAGGAATCACAGGGCACATGTGCACGTGGGCCGGGGCTTCCGCTCGCCCCTCCATGCCCCCCGAGGCCAGAGTCCCCTGTGCAGGGCCTGCCCTGGGGGTTCGGTTTTGGGATGCCAGGCGGGTGTGGACAGAGGGTCAGTTGAGCGCAGCCCAGGCCCCCGGTGTGCAGGTGGCGGAGCCGGGTTTGCGCCCCCGTCCTGTGCGAGCCAGCCTGGAAGCCAGTTTCTCCCGGGGCCTCCAAGTGGGGGCCCGGCGGGGAGACCCCGAGCAGAGCGCCGGCCGCGCACAGCGCCTCAGTCCCCGGAAGATCCCCGCGGGTCGGGGCTGGGGCCGGGCCAAGCCCCCTCCTGCCAGGGCAGGCGGCTGCCACCAGGTGGCGCCCGGGGCCCGCGCTGGCCCTGCCTGAGCTGCGTCTCAGACCGCTGGTGGCCCCCAGGACCCGGGTCCCCTCCTCCCAAGTCCCCACGAGAGGTGGGTGGCCTCGCACGCCCTCCCTCCAAGACGGCTGTTTTCGCCTTCCTGGGCAGCTCTGAGGCACTGGGGACAGCAGCAGGCCCTGGAGCTGCTCGGCTCCGGGAGTGGCCCTCCATGCGTCCCCGTCCAGGCCGGGGCTCCCGCCCTTGTCCCCACGCCCAGCCGGGCCCGGGTCTGCAGAGCCCCCAGCTCCCGCCGTGGCACTGAGGTGGAGCCCTCACCCCACTGTCACTGTCACTGCCCGGACCGTGGGACAGCTGAGGCCCCAGGGCCCGACGCTTCTGGGCAGGGGTCCCTGAGCGTGCGTGTCCGTGCAAGGACCCCCGGACGCGAATCTGCGTGCACCCTGGCGGCGACGAACCGCGCGTGCGCGCACCTCTGGGGGCCGCCCCTCGGCCTCACCTTCAGCCCCGCCCCCTCCCCGGGGTGAGTGTGCCGATGCGCCCCCGCCCTCCAGGCACCGACAGGTAGCCCCGTGCAGGTGAACCGGGAGGGAGAGGGCGGAGGGACTCAGCTGCAGGCCCCCCACCGCCCCTTACCTAGCAGGTGGATAAACTGAGGCCCAGGCCCTGCCCCCACAATTAAGGCCCCCCCAGACCCCCACTGGGCAGGCTGAGGGAGGGCCCAGCCCAGCTCCGCCTTACACAGTGAAAGGTCAGTGCTCAGCCCCTCATCGAGGCATCTGGGACCCCACCACAGGACGCAGGCCAGACTGGGCACCCCCAGGACCCAAACCCAGAACCCGAGCCCTGGAGGACTCAAGACATCGCGGCCTTCCTTGCCCTCCCCGAAGCCCGCCACCTCACCCAGCCCAGTTTGCAGGCGTCTCTACACACTAAGTACCCTGACATCAAGGGGAAGCTCTGTGGTAGGGAATTGAGTGTTCCGGAAACATCGTCATGTCACAGCCCCTTGGCACTGGGTCCCTTCACTCCCCTGGATGGAGAGGGCAGGCCTGGGAGGTTTCCTGGAGCTGAGCCACAGAAGATGAAAGTGTCTCCAACAAGGGGCTGGGAGGCCACTGCAGGTAGCAGGCCCTGCAGGTGCAAAGAGCCCGAGGCAGGTGGGCTTCAAGAGGGCAGAGGACAGGGGCCCCAAGGGTTGGAGCAAGGGCTGGGGCTAGAGCAGGGCCCAGGGTGGTCCACGCCAGTGGGTGGGATTCCATGGGCCCTGGGGAGCCAAGGCAGGTTGTGAGCAGATGGAGTGGGCTCCACAAGGGAGCAGCCTGCTGCAGGGTTAGGGGCGGCAGGGACAAGGGACTCCTGGCTCCTTCCATTCTCCCCCAGGGTGCTCCCTCTGCCTCTTGCCATCTCATCCCCTCAGTCACAACTTCCCATCATCTCCATGACTGGCAGGGGGCTCAGCACCTCGCGCTCCCGGTCTATTTTGCACAATTCTGCCTGTGAAGGTGCCCAGAGCCAATCCCAGTATCTGGCCGTGGCAGAAAGAGTCCAACGAGAATGCCTGAGGGGCAATATATGGAGCTACCACCAGGGGGCAGGAGACGGCCAGGAACCACGCGGAACCCCGAGGAGCCCCGAAGGCAGCTGTGCAGAAGCCCCCGGCTGGGGAAGGCCCGTGTGCCTGGTGCTGGCGCTGGGGACGCGGGGGCTGTGGCTGAGAACCGAAGTAGACGTTAACCAGGACTGTGGACGGACACGCCGGCCCCTTCAGCGCTGTGGCATGGGGTGGGGGTGCGGAGGGAGAGGTGGCACCGGGGGCAGCAGGCTGTGTGTGCGTGTGCGTGTGCGTGTCTTTGAACCCAGATGTCTCACCCCTCCGTGCATTCACTTGCACCAATGCTTATTTAAACATCGACTCATTGCCACCTTGCATGCCCCTTCTTCTGTTTTGGAGGGGATCCTCTTTTTGCAGGATTCACATTTTTGCAGGATTCACATTCTTTGCAGGCTGCGCTCAGCTGGGAGTCCCGTTCCCAGAGCCCACGGTCAGGGGGCACCTGGGCCAGCCGGGCGAGGCGAGCGCGCCGATCAACGGCCTCCAATGAGGACCCGGCCTCCCGCGCGCCCTCGAGGCCCTTCCCAGGCCCGAGTCCCGCCGGCCGCCTCATCCAAACAACGCCAGGGACGCCACCTCGGCAGAAAAATGACGCTGTTCCATTAACATCTGACACGGATTTGCAGGCCCCAAACAGACGAGCGCGCGTGTAAACACTGGGCTCCGCGCTGGACCGGCGCCCGGCCCGCGAGGCCGAGTCCTAGTAATTAATGGCCGCTTGCTGGCCCCACGTCCCTGCCGGTGTTATTTCAAAATGGGAATCCTTCTCGCCCCCTGCAAATGGTATTTACCAAACAGCGGATCTGCCTGCCGGGGGCTTTTAGGAGCAGGAAAAGAGTGGAGGGGGGGGGCGGTGTGCAGCTTCCAAGCAGAGAAGGGGGTAGTGTGTGTGTGTGTGTGTGTGTGTGTGTGTGTGTGTGTGACCTGACTCCACCCAGCTGCAAGATCTTGGCCTCAACTTCCCTCCCTGCAAAATGGGAACTTCAACTCCCCACCCCGTGGCAATTGGAGAATTGGATGTGACCCTGTTCTGGTTTGCTAATACTGCGGGAATGCAAAACACCAGAAATGGATTGACTTTTATAAAAGGGGGGTTATTTGGTTACACAGTTACAGTCTTACAGCCATAAAGTGTCCAAGGTAACGCATCAACAATTGGGTACCTTCACTGGAGGGTGGCCAATGGTGTCCAGAAAACCTCTGTAATCTGGGAAGGCACGTGGCTGGCGTCTGCTCCCGAGTTCTGGTTTCAAAATGACTTTCTCCCAGGATGTTCCTCTCTAAACTTCAGCTGCTCTCCAAAATGTCACTCTACAGTTGCTCTTGGGGCATTTATCCTCTCTTAACTTCTCCAGAGCAAAAGTCTGCTTTCAAAGGCCATCTTCAAACTGTCTCTCATCTGCAGCTCTTCTTCTCAGCTCCTGTGCATTCTCCAAAGTGTCCCTCTTGGCTGTAGCTCCTCTTCAAAATGTCACTCTCAGCTGCATCCAGTTCCCTCTGTTTATCAGCTCCCCTGCATGGCCCCAGTGATCCAATTTAGACCCACCCTGAATGGGTGGGGCCACACTTCCGTGGTACTCATCCAATCAGAGTCATCACCCACAGTTGGGTGGGGCACATCTCCATGGAAACACTCAAAGAATTACAATCTAATCAACACTGATATGTCTGCCCACACAAGATTACATCAAAGAAAATGGCATTTTGGAGGACATAACACATTCAACCCAGCATAGACCCCCACAGAGTGTCCCAGCACAGACACGACCTGGGCTCAGCCTGGCAAAGCAGGAGTTCCATTGGGCAGGGCTAAGTACCTTATTACCCCATTGCTATTTCTCTTGGATGATCTCTGGGTACTCACTGCCCCCTGAGGGCCAGGTGGCAAGGACATGGGCCACTCTCAGGCTGGTGCTTACTCAGCCATCTGCTCCCACAACGCCTGTACAGCCCTCCTGGCCACCCAGGGGCCCACAGTACTGCCAGCATCATACTCTATCATTTTCACTTGTTTTTGCAATTTTATTAAGTATGTGTGGCCACTTCAGAGTTGTTCCAACATGTGTCTTTTTGCTGTGGGGAGGAAGACTTTTTAACCTGGGTCATCTAGAATCAGCAAAGCCTCTGATGGATAGCAAAACTCCATCAATGTCCTTGGTCTTCTACTCAAGGAATGATCTTCCAATGTGCACAAATCCTTCACATGTTTTGCAGAGTGAGCTTTAATCTGACACATGACCACAGTTCTGTTTCCCAGTTTGTCACTTTCCTCCCCTTTTGGGTTCATTTCTTTTAGGGTCTAGGAAATCTGTGCAGCTTTGTCTCCAGTGGGCTGTCCGGGGTGGAGGCTTCTCTGTCACCCTAGCTGGGTGACGGTGGGCTGGGCACCATCTCCCCACATGCTGGCCACCCCCTCCAGAACCATCAGGGTGCTGATGCAGTTAAAGAGATGAGTCACATTAGCTCAGTGATTCACCCATCCATCCATCCATCCATCCATCCATCCATCCATCCATCCGTCTGTCCATCCATCCATCTGTCTGTCCATCCGTCTGCCATAGAATTGCACACACAGTGTTTACCAGGATCATTATCTTTTCTCAAAAAAACTTATTTCACCTTTAACCTTTAACACAGAGTGCTACTTCCTTACTGCTTACTTTTTATGCCATTTAACTCCAAGCCACTGGAATTTATTGAGAACTGGAGTCCCCCTGATTTTATTGCCTGCCAACACCCAGTTTTTTTGGCACATATATCAAATAGAAGTTTATTTTCCTTATTGATGGCTCATTCCTGATGGTCACGTATCTGGCTCTTGTAAAAGTTTCAAACAATTTCTTGACTCTTTGCTCCTCCTGGGGTTTCCAGGAGAAATGGCAAGTGGTGGTGGTGGTGGTGTGTGCTTCTGTGAGGAGTTCCTGGGGCTCAGGAGATGTGGATGAGGACACCTGCAGGAGGATTTATCCCCTATCATTCTCTCTGTTTTGAACTCAGGACCATACAGTTTTTATGATAGTTGCTTTACGATTTGTTTTCTACTAACCAAATCCTTTGTGCCCTCCTCAAATTGACATGCTGCAAATCTATGAGGCAGCTCTGAGGGCAGTTTGAGGGTCTTTGTGCTCCACCTGCCATCTCTGCCCGTGCAGGAAGGATATGGCCTCCATTTAAACCCCCTCCCTCTCTCCCTTCCTTCCTTCCTTCCTTCCTTCCTTCCTTCCTTCCTTCCTTCCTTCCTTCCTTCCTTCCTTCCTTCCTTCCCACTGGGGCTTGGGGATTTTTCTTGGAGTGGAACAAGGCCTAGTATTAGGTTATTTATAATGTTTTGATGGGTTTTGGTTGGCAGCAGTTTTGGCATTTCTACTGGATGTCATATTCCAGCCACATATTCATTTGCTCATCCATCCATCTTTCTATCTGTCCATCTGTCCATCTTTCCATCCATCCATCCATCCGTCCATGCATCCATCCATCTGTCCACCTGTCCACCCATCTATCTTTCCATCCCTCTATCTGTCTGTCCATCTGTCCATCCATCTGTCCATCCACCCATCTGTCCATCCATCTGTCCATCCATCCATCTGCCCATCCATCTGTCCATCCATCCATCCATCCATCCTTCTATCCGTCCATCTGTCCATCCATCCATCCACCCACCCATCCATCTTTTCAACCTTGTTTCACCTGGCTCCACAGTGTGGCAGAGGATCCTGGGAAGCCTGTGATGGCACAGCCAGTGCCCATGAGAAGCAAGGACTGAGCCTGGGTGTGGCTCTGGGGCCAAGGCTGTTCTGAGTCAAGTCCTGGCCCCCAGGAGCTGTGACCCCTGAGCAAATCATGCCACCTCACCGAACCTCAGCCTTCCCATCTTCCAAGTCCCCACTTGGAAGGATTTGGAGGATTAAATGGCACAATGTATATAAAGCAATTGTGGTGCACTGTGAGTCTTCTTATCTTAATTCAGGAGAGTGTGGACAGAGCAAGGAGGGAGAAAGAGAAGGCTTCACAGAGCAGTGTGGCATTTGAAGAGTGGAAACTTAGGGCCAGGTGCGGACACAGCACTAGCAGAGGTGCAGTGGGTGGGGTACATGGGACCCGGGGGTGCAGGGACAATGGGGAAAGAAACAGTAGCTACAACAGGTCAGGTCCAGGGACCTGAGGGCTGGGCTTTGTAGGCACAGGGGTTCCTGGGGTGGAGGGGCAGGGGCAGGAGACAAGGGGACAGCCCCTGGAGAGGTCCAATTAAGGTCCATGGCTGCTTCCTGGAGTCTTCCAGAGATGGCTTTGGGGCCCCTCTTACTGGGTGTGGTCAATTTAGGATGCCCAACTGGGATGCTCCTAGTTTATGAAACCCCTCCAGGAAACCCTCCATCTTGGGGTAAACCTCGCTGCTTCCTTCCAGGCTGGGGGAGGGTTGTCCTGCTCTGCCCCGTGACCCCGTCCTGGGTTTTGCTTTCCTCTCTGTAAAACGGGAGCAACAGGGAGCCTGAGTGAGCCCAGGTGCCCCCAAGAGCTTTATGTGACCCCCTCCCCTGCCACTTCCTCCCCATGCATTTCACTTACAGCCCCCCTCCTTTATCCTTGCACCCTGGGGAAGGAGTGGGCTGCCACGACCTCACCCTTGCCAGCTGCCCTCTGCCCCATTCCCCTCCATCTCCCCTCCCTCCTCTTCCGCCTAAATGCAGACATTCTCCAGTCTTAGCGCCCCCTCCCTGCCACATCATGCAGCCCCCGGGACCCCCAGAGCTCTGAACCCTCCAAAGCCTCAATCGAGGCTTGGATCCCAGAGGAGCTTCGGGGACCCATTCTGCCCTACACACACTTGGCCGGACCCTGCTCTAGTTTCACCACAACTCACCGTCCTGCCTTCCTGCCTCAGCTCCCCTCCCTGGGAACCCTCTCCACCTGCTCTGTCCTGTCTCTCTGATTCCTTCATTTTCCCACCACCAACTCCATCTTGGGCACTCTCCAGCTCAACTACCTTCCATGGCTCCCCGTCACCTGTGGGATCCCATGTTCCTGGCCCTTCACCCTCTCAGGCCTCAGAAACACAGCCCCATCGGTGTGGTCAGTGGGACCCCCTCTGGGCTCAGTTCTCCACTGAGGACATCCTGTAGCCCCAACCCCAGCTCCATGCTAGGCAGTGCTGGGGTCACAGGGGCTTGTGTGCCCTGCTTGCATGCCCTCATGCTGGGTGGGGTGATGTCCCCTCTCTTCCATGGTCTTCCTTGCTCTCAGGAAGCAAGGACATCAGCCTGGGGTGGGTGGTGGGCTAGCGGTAGGACTGAACTGCCAGGGACCTTAGAAGGGGAAGGTACTGACCTTCCTTGGGAGTGGGGGCAGCATCAGGGACTCTTCAAAAGCAGGTGCCCTGGCGAACCTGGTGGGAAGCTGGGGAAGTGGAGCCAGAAGGAGGCTCTAGGCAGAGGGGGCAGCAGGTGCACAGAAGGGGCAGACATGAGGTTATGGTGGAAAAGGGGCTGCCTTGGCCCTTAGGCCAGGGCTGGAGGCTGGGCTCCGGAGGGCAGGGGTGCTGCCAGGAGGAACCCTGCTGAGCTCTGGTACACGGTCTAGGGCCTGAACGGCAGGTGGGGCATCCCATGCAGCCCCTTCCAGGACCTTGGGTTATTGCTGTGTCTTGCTGAGGGGTTCGGCAGTGAGGGCAGATATGCTGAGGGCTAGGCAGGGAGGCCAGGGTTCCAGGAACCCTGGACAGCAGAGATGACATCTCTGCACCCCTATTCAGGGAGGCTCTGAGGGATCCTGGCCCTTCTGACCTCACCCTTGAGCTCATACTTCCATGACAGGGCAGGTGCTCCCTCTGCACTGGGCATTGTTTCATCCTAAACTCGGCTGGACTTAGAGCTTGAGCCACCAGCTCTTGGGGTGCGTGGATACAAGGTCTTGCTGAGAGCCTGGGATCCAGGGCCAAGGCCATAAACCAAGCCTAAGGGACTCAGGAATGCCGCCCTAGCCGGACAGAGGGGCTATCAGCAGTGAGTCCCTACACAAGGGAGTTGGGGACTCTCATCCCCATCTGAAAACTGGGGGTGCTCCCAGAAGCCCTGCTTCCACCCAGGCTGGGTGGCCCTATTGGAGCCCAGGAGAGCAAAGCATGGGTGATTCTGGGCAGGGTGGTTCCGGGCTAGACCTCCAGGTGAGAAAGCTCCCTTTGGAAGCAGGGGTGGGAATGTGCAGGAGGTGCCAAGAGAGGGCAGAGGCCAGAAAGAACAGAGGTGGCTGTAAGACCTGAACAGTGGCCAAGTTCAGGGTCAAGCGAGGACGGGATGGATTCAAGAGACAGGGACCTCCCATGAACCCCAGGAAGCCCTCCAGCCAGGCCAGCTGAGAGCGTACCTCCCGCACCGTGGAACTGCCCACGTGGCGGAGAAGTTCACGCAGTGCAAGTGCTGGAACTGTGGTGAGTGTGACTGAGCTCTCAATTTCTAGTTTTTAATGTTGGGTCATAATAGCCACACATAGCTGGTAATTGCCAAATTGTGCCACACAGTCCTAGAGAATCCTTGACTTCTTCCCTCCCCAATGAATCTAGAAATTCAGGCCCTGCTGGTATGCCCTCATGCTGGGTGGATGATGTCCTATCTCTTTGGGCTCTGACTGGGGGAAACCTCTGCCCTATGCAGAGCTGGGCTGGGGTCTGTCTCCCCCATGTCTAGGGCACTCACTGTGCCCTGGCCTGTGTGCCTCCAGGCCCATCCGGCTCCTACAACCCAAGGCAGCTCTGGGGGCTTCAAGGACAGTGCCTGGGCCCTGGAGATTGCTGTTCTTGAGGCTGAGATGCCCCAGCTCCTCCCAGAATGGGCTCTTCACCCCTCTCAGCTTTTCTGGTAGTTTCAACAGGAGTAAAATGTACATAAAAAATAGCATAAAGGGCAAAAAGAGGGAAATAAAAGGATTAGAGTTTCTTATAGTATACCGGAGTTGTTTGAAGATGGGCTACAGTGACAATGTGTCAAAGATGCATATTGTAATCTCCAGAGCATCTTCTGAAAAAATAGAGCAAAATAGTAGAGGTGGGGATAAAATGGAATCATAAGATATTTAAATCAAAAGGAGGCAAGATAAGAAGGAGAAAAAAATCAAAAGAAAAATAGAAAAAAATAGCAGCCATGTTAAACCTAACAGCATAGATAATTACATTAAATGTTAATGGACTAAATATTATCAGACTGGACAAAAAAACAAGATCCAAAAATATACTTCCTGTAAGAAATGTCCTTTATATATAAAGATGTAGATAGTTTAAAAGAAAAAGGATGAAAACAGGTATATCGTGCAAACACTGATCAAGAAAACTGGAATGGCTATGTTAATTAACTTCAGTTCATGAAATATTTACCAGAAACAAAGAGGGGGCATTTAATAATATTAAAAGGGTCAATTCATCAAGAAAATGTGACAATCTCCCCTAAGTATGTACCCAATAACAGACTTTCAAAATACATGGATCAAAAATGGACAGAGCTGAAATAAGAAACAGAGCCAGCTCTGTTCTAGTTTGCTAATGCTGTCATTTGCAAACTACCAGAAATGGATTGGCTTTTATAAAGGGAGTTTATTTTGTTACAAAATTACAGTCTTAAGGCCATAAAGTGTCCAAGGTAAGGCATTAACAACAGGGTACTTTCCCTGGAGAAAGGCCATTGGCATCTGGAAAACCTCTGTCAGCTGGGAAGGCTTGTGGCTGGTGTCTGCTTACTCCCAGGTTGTGTTTCAAAATGGTGTTCTCCAAAATGTTGCTCTTGAGGCATTTTGTCCTCTCTTAGCTACAGCTGCTCTTCCAAATGTCACTCTCAGTTGCTCTCCAAAATGTCACTCTTAGCTGCTCTGAGGCCCTTCTGTCAGTGAACTCCTTTATAGGAGTTCAGTGATCCAATTAACACCCACCCAGAATGGGTGGGGTAACACCTCCATGGAAAGTATCCAATCAAATGTTTCACTCACAGTTCATTGAGTCACATCTCCATGGAAGCACTCAATCAAAGAATTCCAATCTAATCAACACTAATACATGTGCCCCCACAAGATTGCATCAAAGAATATGACATTTTCTGGGGGACATAATATTGCCAAACCAGTACAAGCTCCTCTCCAGGTGGAGTCTTTGATGCTCCTCTCTCAGTAATTGAATGAACAAGTAGACAAAATCACTTAGGGCATAAAAAACATAAATGACACTGTTAATTCACTTAAAGTAACTGACACTGATAGATCACTACACCCAATAACAACAGAATAAACACTCTTTTAAAGTGTTTGTGGATTGTATCAAGGTTAACTATGCTGAGCAATAGACAAGCTTCACTGAGTTTTAAAAAATTGAAATCAGACAGTATGATCTCTGACTACAATGGGATTAAATTAGAAATCAGTATGTAAAGATATTTGAAAAATTCCCAAATATTTAAAATTAAGCAACACACTTCTAAATAACATATATATAAAAGAGGAAATCACAAGAGAAATTAGAAACTATTCAAATATTTTTTGAATGACAATGACAATGGAAACATAGCATAACAAAGTGTGTAAGACACAGGTAAAGCAGTTGTTAGAGGGAAAGTTCATAGTTTATAATAGAAAAGAGGAGAGGTCTCAAATCAGTAGCCTGTTGCACCTTAAGAAGCTATTAAAAAAGAGTAAACATAAGGAAATAATACTGATAAAAGCAGAAATCAATGAGAAAAACAGAAAAACATTAGAGAAAATTGGGGAAATAAAAAATTGGTTCTTAGAAAAGATCAATGACATTGACAAACATCTTAGAATGAGAAAAAAATGGAGATGATGCCAATTACCAATATCACAAATGGAAGAGTGGCCATTCTTACGGATCCTGTGGATGTTACAACCATAGGGAGTATTATGATCAACTTTATGCAAATAAGTTTGATAACTTAGTTGAAATGGACAAATTCCTTGAAAGACACAAACAACCAAAAGGGATGCAGGAAGAAACAGAAAAATTGATTAGTGCATCATGTATTAAAGAAACCGAATTTGTAAGTAAAAAGCTTTCCCACAGTCAGTAATTTCCAGGCCCAGGAGGCTTCAATGGTGAATTCTAGTAAGCATTTTATAAAGAAATAATACATAATTTCTTTCAGAAAATAGAGGAAGAAGCAACACTTCTCATTTTATGAGGCCGGCATTGCCCTGATATCAAAACTAGAGAAATTATAAAGAAAACTGCAAAACTATATCCCTTATTGTTGGGGACTGATTACATACCCCCACAAAAGCACACTCAGATCCCAAATTGTCTCTCATCTGCAGCTCCTCTCTCAGCTCCTGTGCATTCTTCATAGTGTCCCTCTTGGCTGTAGCAAGCTCACTCCTTCTGTCTGAGCTTATATAGTGCTCCAGTGAACTAATCAAGGCCCACGCTGAATGGGTGGGGCCACACCTCCATGGAAATCATCCAGTCAGAGTCATCACCTACAGTTCGGTGGGGGGCATCTCCATGGAAACACTCAAAGAATTACAACCTAATCAACACTTACATGTTTACACACAAAGGACTGCATCAAAGATAATGGCATTTTGGGGGACATAACACATTCAAACTGGCACAGTGATGAAATGGAGGAAGACTGACTTCAAGTGCAGAACCACGGAAGCGGAGATCTAGAAGGAGGCCATCTCAGGCCAGGAGAGCAGACATACCCACGTGCATGGAGAGGTGGGTTTGCCACACTGTGTCTGGAGGGAGCGAGCTATCTGTCCTGGTGTTTGAAGGGGATGGGCCTTGTCTCCATTGTGCATGGAGAGTGCTGCCCCCAAGCTCAGATATGTGGGGTCTGTGCCCTGGTGTTCACAGGGAACCTGGTCACTGTTTCAGTGCTCAGAGAGGGTGGGGTCTACACCCCAGTGTTTGGGGAGAGCACAGTTGTTGTGCAAGCACTTGGGAGGGGTGGGTCTGCTGCTCTATCAGTCTGGAGAACAAAGAATCAAGCCACAGGTGGCTCTCAGAGCTTGAGATTTCACAGAGTTTGCCCCTCATGACACTTGTGAACCCTGGAGAAGCAAGAAGCTGGAATCAATGCAACCTGGAAGAGAAAGGAGAAGACACCACCACGTGCATTGCCATGTGATGGAAAAGCCACAGAACCCCAAAGATTGCCGGCAGCCGGAAGATACTGACTCCAGAAGGATGCAAGACTTCTCGCCTCTGAAATCATGCGCCCATGAATTACTGTTGTTAAGACAACCCATTGTACAGTATTCGTTTTAGCAGCTGAGAAACTAAAACACTTATGAATATAGACACAAAGGTTCTCTATAAATTATTAGAAAATCAGATCCAGCAATATATAAAAATGGGTAAGTCATCATTTTTAAATGGGGTATATTGCAAGAAGGCAATATTGGTTTAGCATTCTAAAGTCAATCAGTGTAATTCACCATATTAAGAGAATAAAGAACAAAACACTATGATAATTTTAATAGACTTAAAAAAGAGCACTTGATAAAATTCAGCACCCATTCAAGTCAAAAAGTTACAGGAAACTAACAGTAAAAGGGAATGTCTTCATCATAAGTGTTCATGTATGCATACTTCATGGTGAGAAGACTGCTTTCCCCTGAGAACAGAACTGAGGTAAGAATATCCACTGCTAGCATTTATATTCAACATACCCAGAGCAATTAGGCAAGAGAAAGAAATAAAAGTCCTACAGATTAGGTGGCATTCACAGATATATTGAAATTCCTAAGGCATCTAAAGAAGATCTACTTGAATTGTTTTAAGTAAAAATCTGGACCATGAATCAGCAGGGGATCTGTAAATTTTACGTGTATTGGCCAATGACAGAGATAAGGGGGAGAAAGTTTTAAGGCTAGAGAGTTTTGTCAAGTCCAAGTTATCAAGGCCACAGTATACAGGATCAATAGAAGAAATCAATTATATTTCTTTATATTAGCAATGAACGTCTGGAAAATGAAATTACGAAGCAATACTTTTCACAATAGCATAAAAACATGATTTTTTTTAGGGACAGATTTAACAAAAATATGTGCAAGACCTAAACACTAAAAACTACAAAACTGTTGAAATAAAAAAGACTTAAATAAGTAGAGAGATAAATTGTGTTCGTGAGTTGGGAGAATCAGTGTTTTTAAGATGTCAGTTCTCCCCAAATTGATCAATACATTTATTGCAATACAAATCTTATCACATTTTTTGGTAGATGTTGACATGGAAATGCAAAGGGCTCCAAATATCCCAACCAGGCAATTTGTTAAAAGAAGAACAAAATTACAGGACTTACACTGTCTGATTTCAATATTTGATTTAAAGTTATAAAGACTTGTTATAAATCTAAGTAAACAGGATAGTGTAAGAGATACAGGAAAATTTAACAATGGAATGTGGAGACATTAATCCACAAGCATATAGACTGGATGGATAGTGCTTTCCTTTTAAGGCTTGGAAAATGTTGCACCACTCCCTTCTCACCTCCATGGTTTAAGATGAGGAATCTGCTGTCATTTGAATTGATGTTGTTGTATAAGTAACGTGTCTTTTCTCCATGACCTTTTTTTTTTACAATTTTATTGAGATATAATCACATAACATACAGTCATTCCAAGCATACAATCAGTTGTTCACTGTATTGTCATATAGTTGATCACAATCAATCTTTGAACATTTTCATTACTCCAAAAATAAAATAAAAATTAAAATAGAAAAGAACATTCAAAATATCCCATTCCCTTCCTCCCCCCATTGTATA
>PVKY010000313.1:0-55402 GCA_004027775.1 Bradypus variegatus | reverse complement strand
TGACAAATGGTATGGGATGGGGGATGGTTTGGGTGTTCTTTTTTCATTTTTAGTTTTTTGTTCTTGTTCTGATTCTTTCTGATGTGGGGAAAATGTTCAGAAATAGATTGTGGTGATGAATGCATAACTAGATGATCATACTGTGAATGGCTGACTGTATACCATGGATGATTGTATGTTATGTGATTGTGTTTGAATGCAACTGAATAATAAAAAAAAAAAGAATAGAGGAAGCTGAACAATGACTCAGTGTCTTGAAGACCACAGAATGGAAAATGAAAGAACAAAAGAAAGAATGGGGAAAAATCGAAAAAATTGAAATGGTTCTCAGGGGTACGATAGATAAAATAAAATGTCCAAATTTAAGACTCATTGGTGTCCTAGAAGGGGAAGAGAAGGGTAAAGGTCTAGAAAGAGTATTTAAAGAAATTGTTGGGGAAAACTTCCCAAAACTTCTATACAATATAAATGCACAAAGCATAAATGCCCAGTGAACTCCAAATAGAATAAATCCAAATAAAACCACTCCAAGACATATTTGATGAGACTGTCAAATACTGAAGAGAAGGAGCAAGTTCTGAAAGCAGCAAGAGAAAAGCAATTCACCAGATACAAAGCAAACAACATAAGACTAAGTATGACAACTCAGCGGCCACCATGGAGGAGAGAAGCCAGTGGCATGACATATTTAAAATCCTGAGAGAGAAAAATTTCCAATCAAGAATATTTTATCCAGCAAAACTCTCCTTCAAATTTAAGGGAGAGCTTAAATTTTTCACAGCAAAACAAATGCTGAGAGATTTTGCTAATAAAAGACTTGCCCTACTTCAGATACTAAAGGCAGCCCTATCGACAAAGAAACAAAGAAAGGAGAGATAGATACAGAGAATTTAACAGACATATATAGAATATTACATCCCAAATCACCAGGACACACATTGTTCTCTAGAGATCACGGGTCTTTCTCCAGAATAGACCATAGGCTGAGACATAAAACAAGCCTCAATAAATTTAAAAAAATTGAATTTATTCAGAGCACATTCTCTGACCACAATGGAATACAAATAGAAGTCAATAACCATCAGAGACTTAGAAAATTCACAAACACCTGGAGGTTAAAGATGAGGGGGAGATGAAAACATTCCCAGATAATCAAAAGCTGAGGGACTTCATCACCAGTAGATCAGTCCTATAAGAAATGTTAAAGGGAACTGTGCAGGCTGAAAGGAAGCGACACTGAACAATTAACTGAAACCACATGAAGAAATAAAGATTTCCAGTAAAGATCACACAATAAATAAAAATACCAATACCACTGTATTTTTTATTTGTAACTCCACTATTTACTCCCTACAGGATCTAAAATACATAAACTGTAATGATAAATCAGTGGTTTTGAACTCAATGTAAAATATGTGATTTTTGACAGAACTACATAAAGGTGGGGGAATGGAGAATTATAGGAACATAGTTTATGTGTCCTATTGAAGTTAGTTGGTATTAAAGAAAAACAAGATTGTTATAGATTTAAGATGTTAAATTTAAGCCCCATGGTAGACACAAAGAAAGTACCAGAGAATATGGCCACAGAGATGAAAAGTAGAGTAGGGATTCCAAGAAGTGGGGGAAGGGGTAATGGGGAGTTAAGAAATGAATGTAGGGTTTCGGTTTGGGGTGAAGGGAAATTTCTACTAATGGATGGTGGGAAGTTGATAGCATTGCAATATTCTAAATGTGAGTAATCCCACTAATGGAATGCTAGGGAGGGGTTGGAATGGGAAGATTTAGGCTATATAATATGTTTCCACAACTGAAAAAAAAAAGTCTAAATAGATAATGACAATTAAATGCCAAGGATGATCCTGGATGGGATCTGAGGAGGGAGGACAGGAGGCTCAAAGGGACACAGTGGGACATAAGAAAAAAAAAGGAAATATAGAATGTAAGCTTTGTATCAATGTTGAATTTCTTGGACTTCTTAGCTGTGCTTAATGGGATTGCATAAAAGAATGTTCTTATTCATGGGAAATGTATATGTGAATATATTGTTTGTTCAAGGATGTGTGCAGCTTGCTCTCATATGGTCAGAAGACAGAGCAATAGATGATGGATGACAGGGAAGGAGGGAGGGAAAGAAAGAAATGGTGGTGTGACAGGATGTTAAAGTTGGGGGATTGGGGGAGGGGGTTGGGGTATGCTGGAGCTCTGTGTATGGGGTTTGTATTATTTTTGCAACTGTTCCTATAAGTTTGAATTTATTTCCAAATAAAATTAAAAAAAAAAAAGAGGGGAAAAAAAAGACTCGGGGCCAAACCCTGCCTTGCACCTTGGTCTGTGCTTGGGGCACGAACTGGCTGCGGTCCTTGGGGGAGCAGAGGGCCACCCACATGGTGGCCTGGCTGTCCTGGACCCTCTCCAAGGGCAGTGCCCCCAACCTCTTCCGGGGACCTGACAACTGCATGGCTCTCTCTGTGCTTGGTGGCAGGAGTGAAGAGTGCCTGCCTGGTTACAGGCCTCTCTGCAGAGCAGCAAGCCTGTGCCGTGTCAGCCCTGCAGCCACTCCAGAGACAGCTGTCGGAAGGCACCCGGGACAAGCCAGCTTCTCAGAGCCACACCCGAGGGTCACAGGACGTGAGGGACTCAGGCCATCTGAGAACACGGATGCCTTGCCTGCCCGAAGCCCGCAGGGTGGGCTGCCTGGGCTGTCCCAGTGCAATGACCCCTCATGGTGCTGCCAGATGGATGCCGTCCCTGCGGGGCCGCTGCACGCCCAGCGCCAGGGAAGGTGTGAGCTCGTGTGCCACAGCCGGCCTGCTGGCCCTGCCCATCACTCAGGGCTCTGGTTGAAAACAAAATCCAAGCACAGGGCTTGGGAGCTTTCAAGGCTACTTCCTTAACTGTGTTTGCCAGCGCCCAGGGTCTCCTAAGGCAGCAAGCTCCCGCCTCAGGGAGATGAGCTCAGATCAACCAGAAAACTGTTGGGGTGCAAAGGCGGGGCCCATGCAGCCCTCTTTTCATCTCAATATGTCCCTCTGGCCTTACATTTTGGGCTTAATTTCTAGATGTGGTGGGATGAGAGATGGCCTAATCTGTAAAACATGATAAAAAAGTGACCCTCCCTCCCCAGACGTGACAAGCAGAGGAACAAACCTGGTGGCTGTGCTTTTGGTGGAGTGCATGAGGCGGGAGTGTCAGAATATGGCGGGGAGCAGATGCACCCTGGGCATGGCACAGTCCCGGCCCTGCACCCCCTGCTCTGTCTTGGCCTCCACCTAGGGCCATGTGGCTTTCACAGGAGCAGGCCAGCTGCCCAGGACACCCCCCTGGCTGCTCCCACCCTCCCGGTCCACACTGACCCCTTTGGGAAACCACAGGGCGTCCTGTCCCCGGGTCTGCTCAGAGGCCTGCAGTGTGGCTGCCCTGCTAGGCCCGGCTCTGTGCTCGGGCTGGGTGTGGGCTGTGAAGGTCAAGCTGAGACCCAGCCTGGCCGACCGGAGCCCCCAGGGCACAGCACACAGCTCAGGTCCCCTTCTATGTGTGTGGGGTGGCACCTCACCCGTCACTGGGGTGAAAGGACCCTCCTCCCAGGATGCCACATGGGGGATTCATAATCTCTGTCTAATTTTACCCGTGACACAGGTTCCATGCACATGTCCTGGCCAAACAGCTGATTTCTTCCTTAAAATATAAATAAATGGAGCAGGGATGGTTGTATTTATGATAATGGAACAGCCTGGCATGTCTGAGTCACCGTCCAGCAGGCAAGAGTGGACGAGGAGCTTGTGGTTGCCTCTTGAGTCGGCCTCCAGCAGGGCACAGTGGCCCTGGGGCTGCCTCAGAACACCCTGCCCCTGACTGAAGCCTTATGGGGCCACCGCTCTGCAGCCCGCCGGCCCTCAGCATCGCCTGACAACACGGACCTTGGCCTGGGTATGAGGGAAAAGCCACTGAACTGCCCAGTGACAGCAACCCTCACGCCTCCCCAGACACAGACACAGGCTTTCCTGTGGGATCAGGTCGTGCCCTGCCGGGGCCCTGTGCACACTTTTCAGACATCCACCCCTGCTGTGCGTGCGGGGGGCGTTTGGCTGGCCCAGCAGAGACTCAGGTGCTGGCCACAGAAACCTGTGCCCAAGAAAACCCTGTCTTCAAGAAGGGAGCTCACCTGCCAACGATGTCGCCCAGCGACAGCGTCCTCGCCTGGAAACGAGGCTCCGAGGGAGGGAGGAAGGGAGCTGCTCGTGTTTGGGGGGGCCCACCTCGCCTTCCGACCCCACCCTCCTCACCAGGCAGGGGCTGGGGGCACTTCCTGGAGAGCAGGGCTGGGCCTGCAGCCCCTGGTGGGAGGCCAGCTGATGCCCCAGCACGGCACGTGGGATGTGCGGGCGTGAGTCTGCAGGGAGCTGCGGGCACCCCACTCTGCCCCGACTCACAGTGCACCCGAGTGGGAACTCCCTTGTAAGATCTTGCTAATTTTAGGTTCTGCACCTGCCTGAGGTTCCTGAAGGGAGCAGCGTGCCCTTACCCTGCTGCAGCCCCTGCCCCAGGTCCCCAGCCCAAATGGGCACATGGAGGCTGCTCTGGCCCACGGGCCTCCCCCGCGCCGCCACCACCGCCCTTTGCAGCCATCGCGTGGCTCACATTTTTCTTTCAGTTGATGAACATAAAAAATCAGCCAGATGCCTAGGGTTCATGTCAGCATCCACCCGCACAAATGCTGGTGGCCTTCCATCGCTCCCGGGATGCCGGGTGGGGAAGAGGCTGCTGCGGTCACATCCTGGGGGCTGGGCAGCAGCAAGGGGGGCCTGAAAACAGCTTGAACTGCACATGCCCTGCGAGCTTGGCCCAGTGAACTCCTGGCTGCCCCCCGATACCAGCCCCATCTCCCAAGGGTCCAAGGAGCGGAGACGGTGGGAGAAGGAGCCACGAGACTTCTCCTTGCCCAGCCAGGGAAAGGCATCCTCTGGCTTCACGGTGTCCAGAGAAGGCCCCGGGGGCTCTTTCTGGAATCCCTGCCTCCCAAGGAGGTGGGGCCCATTTTCCATCTTGTTTGGCTCGTTCTCTCTAGAAGTTAGGAGGTTAATGGTCTCCTTAAGAATTGTTACCAAGGTGAAGAGAAAGTTAACCTTGAACTTTCTCTTTTTGAACTACTTTTCTGACCATTTTCCCTTCAGTTTGGATGTTTGCACATAAAAGTTCTTTGCAAGATACTACATAGGAGCCCATGGGGTCCACAGCTGCGGGTGCACACCCGCCTCCACCGGGAGCCTGGCACAGGCAGCACTGCTGCACCCAACGCTGCTCAGGACACCATCCCGGCGCCAACAACGAGTGATGCTGAGGCCAAGACAAGGGCACTGGCCGTGCTCTGGAACGTGGTTTCTGGAGGCTAAAGATCAGGACATACGCTGATCACCTGGATCGGCAAAGCTCCACCTCTGCACAATTACCAAAATTGCAAGATTAAGACAGAAAAAGCACTTGTTTTGGTCATTACTTAAGCTTTCTAACCCCGTTTCAAACACCATGTATCCAAGGGCAGTTGCAATACTCAGGTTTTGGTGACTATCAGATCTGTACATGGATTTTTCAGGTGAGAACAGATGCTTCATGTGGCTTTGCCTCAAACAGTGAAAAGATGGATTCTGCTTTGGAAGTTCTGGTGGGAAACCAATCTTGATGTGAACACGTTTGCTCTGGTGACTGGTGATCTGTGCTTCCTGGGGAGGCCTGTTTTGCTGGAAGGTGCCTCCTCACTCAACTGCTCACAATGGGCCGGGGAGCATGGCCGGCTTGCCTCTGTGCAGCGGCTGGGGGTTGTGAGCTGGGCCCACCTGCCTGGCTGCCTCTGGAGCTGTCCCAGGAGGTTGGCCTGTACCTGAGGCTCCTCCTGCTTTTGTGCTCCAGCCCACAGAACACCCTGCTCTGAGGCTGTGCTGCCCACACACAAGTGTGCAGAAGAGCAGGACGGTCACGCAAGTGTGCAGGAGGACCAGGGGGAGCAGCCCCGAGGGCTCCTGCCCGCGCAGGCATCCCTCAGCGTCAGGGACCCCCGGAGAATCTGATGAAAGCTGGGGCCTCACCTCTGGGGCACCCCTCTTCTCTGCAGCTGAGGGCTTTGCAGGTGTAGGCGGGGAATCACGGCCGTCTGGAGCGGACAAAGCTCAAAGCGTTTGCAGAAGGATGTGAGGGCAGTGGCGGTGCACTCTCTCTCTGGGTGAGAAGACCCAGAGGCCACAGCCTGAACTCTGGGGGTGCGCCCAAGACTCACCGCCTCCAGATATCAGTGGGCACCTGCGACGCCGAAAGCAGCTCTCAAGGAAGCTACTCTTTGTACTTGTCCGGAATTCTTTGTCCTGCACCTCACAATGAGGGTCCTGGCCCAGAGCGCTGACAGAGCTCACATCGGAGCCCAGAACTGGTGGCCGAGGTGGCAGGAGGAGCCTGGGGCTGGGGGGCAGGACGGAGTGGAGGGGCTGGAGCAGACTGGCCTGCCTCCTTCACTGCCTGACACCTCCCAAGAGATGGACGCCTGGTGCAGGGTTGATTAGAGGCCGCGCCTCTGGCCCGTTTGGGCCTGCTCCGTGTGGCAGAGGTGGCCATGGCAGCCCAAGTGAGGTCCCGGGGAGCCAGGGCCAGAGCAGGGGCACCCCCCAGGCACTCGCCAGACACACAAGCCCATTCATTCTCTCTGGATCGTCTGGAGTGAATGGTCTCCCGGGCTTCCCCTCCCTCCTTCCAACAACCTCCCAGAAAGACAAGAAAATGACCTAACTTCCTTTTTGGGAAGCCATTGGCTCTGGCTGAAAAGCAGAGGATACGACCAGTTAAATGCCGCCCTGCAGATGAAGCAGAGAGGTCTGTGTGCCCGGCCCCTAGGCTGTGTGCACCTGGCTCCAAGCTGCCGTCTGCTGACCCTCGGACCCCTCACCGAGCAGCCTCTTAGGGGCTGATGCTTCTCCGTGCGCTGCCCTGCGTGGTGAGCTGTGGGCACAGTAGGGAGGAAAACAAGGACTGCAAACCACAGCCTCAGTCTCCTCAGAAGTTAAATCTCAGAAGATGTTTTGAGCCACACGGTACAAGTCCTGGGGTGAGAATCAACAGACTTCAGAGAGGAGGCATCCCTGAGCCGGCACCAACGGGTGAGAATAATTTGCTGCGAGGGGACTGCATGGTAGCAGGGAAACACCTCTGCTCCAACACGGGACAAAGGCAGAACACTAGGCTGGAGGGACAACGCACTGACAGCCAAGGAGCCTCCAGGGCCAGGGCCCCCAGATGTGCACGTAGGGAGGTTATGGGTTATTATTTCTTCCCTAACAAGAAACACAAAATAGACTACATCCCCTCTTCCTCTGTACCATGAAGTCTGACCCTGGAGTGGGGCTAGAGGGCAGCAGGGCAGCCTGGGACACACGATGCTGCCTCTGAGGGTCGCGTCTGCCCGGGGCAGGTGCTTGGAATGGGAGGGAAGACAGAAGGCGGCAAACCTGAGGGCGTAGCGTGACCAGCCGCATGAGGCCCCTGCCCGACCCAGATAGGGCAGCAGGACGAACGGGCAGGCGGGGACTGAAACCCCCCAGAGGACCCGCGGGCAGGGCAACATGTTTTACGCTTTAAATTTCACATCTGATAAAATCACCAGGAGCTTCAGGGTCATGCTGAGAAGAGACCATGATTCCCAGGAGCAAACTCCCCTGGCCGCAGGAGACCCACCGAGCTGGCTGCCAGCTGCCGCCAATGCCACCAGGACAGACGAGTCATTACCTTAGAGTCAGTGACTTCCCCGCAGACGCCTGGCCCCTGACCCTGCTCCTGAAGGACCGGCAGGCAGCACAGCTTTGACCAGGCCTGGCCTGGGTGGGGGCAGGCAAGTCAGGGCTTTCGCCCAGGCCGTGTGCTGCTGTCCCTCCCCAGGGCCTGGGAGCACAGGAGGGACAGGCAGGCGGGCTGGGGCCCTGGCCAGCACCAGTGAGGGCAGCATGGGCAACACACAGAGCCGTGCATGGAGGGGGCAAGGGCCCCGGGCCTCAGCTCTGAGGGCAGAGCCCCCTCTCCCCGTTGGGTCTCAGGTGCAGAGGTCCCACCCAGGTGTAGAGGAGGGCAACCACTCGGCCATTCTGCATTGACCAACCAAAAACGAATGAGATTTTCTTGCCTAACATGACTCAGGGCTCAAAGAGTATATAACGGCCAAGCAATCCAGGGCTCCCAAGAGAGGCTGGCGGCCGGGAATCAGTTAGGTGGTAGAGACCGCTGGCCGCAATGTGGGAAAGACCAGGGCAGGGCCTTGGCTCTCCCACCCCCACGGAGCTCTTGTGTCCCCGCATCTGAGCAGCTTGCACTGGGAGAGGGAAGCCATGGATTTATGATTTCAGGGGGTCGGACATGAACCAGACGCCCTGTGGAGATGGCTGTGGAGGGCGTATCACTGTGTGTGACCCCCAGCAGCCCCAGGGGACGCCCACCCTGGGGGGAGGCTGGGAGGCTGTGGACCCACCTCGTGTTGTTGGCAGCATGTCGGAGAGCCCCTGCCATGCAGTCACCATCTCTGGGTTCTTTTCCAAATCAGCAAAATTCTTCCAGACCCGGATGGCCCCGTCATCTTGTGGGGAGAGAAGGGAGGAGAATGAACCTGGGGCCTTGGTCTGGCCTCACGTGCTCCTTCCCTCATAGCTCCGATGCTTCATTGTCCTACTCTCCCCCTCCAGAAAAACCTACAAAACCAACCTCACTAAAGGATAAACCCTTTATGGCCTCCCCTGCTGCCCCCTGCTCCACAAACAAGTTTCAGTTGTGGCTTTCAGGTATACTCACGACCGGGGGACTCTCCAGAGTGAGAAACCAGGTGACCCCTACTCCTGCTGTCTGAGGCTTGAAAGGGGGCAAACAGCCTTGGGCCCCCGTGGAAGGATGGGGAGCCACGTGGGCCGAGCATGGCTCCCCCACTCCTCCCAGGGTCCCACTCTGCCTCCCGAGCCCCTTGTGCCCGCCCTCTGCAGCCGACTGCCAGGCCTTCACCTGGGTGAACCTGGGTGGGGTGTTGGCTGAGCTGCAGCTTGGTGTCGGCCCCTCCTGCCCGCCCTGACCCTTGCTCTCTGCTGGGAGCTTGTCCAGCTGTGAAGCGCAAGCCCTATCTGCTACTTCACTTGAGCCCACCCTGTGAGGAGCCGGGGCCCCCTGCCTCCCCTCCTCCCCACCCTGACCCAGCCCGGGCGCCCGGCTGAGCCCTGCTGGCTTTGGGGGCTTCTCTCGTTCACTCCCAGATGCCCACGGTGGGGACGGCTGGCTCGGGACACTGGCTCGATTTTACATGGCTTTTGGTGGCTCTGCTGGGAGGATAGTCCCCGTAGTTATGCCTGTCAGAGCAGAGCCCAGGAACAAGTGGAAGAGCAGAGAAAAGGGTGTGTCTTCAGAAACAATCGGCTCAGTTGTCTCAATAGCTCAGAGTCCTGGAGCCATGGGGTGCAGGGCGGCTGAGCCCGGGACACTGACTCTGCTCCCTTCTCTCCCACCACCTGCTCCCACCTTTCATCTGCCCCCTGCCCCTTACACCCAAAAGAAGGACGGTTAGAGCAACAGTGGACATCTCATCAGCTGGCAATGGTGGAATCGTATTTTTAAAGTGCTAAAAGAGAATAACAGCAAGCTTTGGTACCTCACTTGGAAAAACTATTGTTCAAAAGGGAGAGTGAGTTAAAGACATTCTCAGACCAAAGAAAAGGGGAGGTGGGATTCAGCCCCGGCAGCAAGCTGAGGGGATGGAGGTGCTGCCTCCCCCTGGGCCTGGAGACCCCCACACACCCCTCAGCCCCCTCCAGTGCAATGGGCCCCAGGCAGGGCCTGCTGCAGCATCTTTTCAATACTGTTTGTTGTTCCAGTCCTGCCCCTCGTGACTCTCTGAACTCTTTAATGACAGTGAGAGGTTCCTTTGTGAGTGGGCGGGGGGGGCAACGGCTGGGTTTGGGAGCTCTGGGTGTGTCACCAGAAGCCCCCCCTACTCACCTGTGGCCGTCAGCAGGAGTGGGCGATCCTGGCCGTTCAGGAACTCCATGGCAGTGACCCTTGTGTAGCGGGGGTTGCCGTTGTGGAAGTAATCCAGCTTCTCCCCCTTTTCCCAGTCCCAGAAACTTAAAGGAACAGAAACAGATGAAAATTACATCTACACTGTCAGCAGCAGGAACCCCTGTCTGGTCAACGGGCTCGCCCAGCTTGAGGGCCATGCTTGAGGGCTCACTGCTGCCCTGTTTCCCTCATACATGCTCCTGCCAAGGAAGTCACATGTGCGAACCCTGTTTCCCTCGCACATACGCTCCTGCCAAGAAGGTCACATGCGTGAACCCTGTTTCCCTTGCACATGTGCTCCTGCCGAGGAGGTCACACATGGGAACCCTCAATTTCCCCCATGCTGTCACGGCAAGTTTGGAGGGGCCCAAGGGATGCCCTTCGCCCCCATCTGCCACAGAGGGGCAGTGCTCACCTCGAGAATGGGGTGCGCCCTCACCGCCCTGGGGTGGGCATGCCTCTGGGGTTCCCTTGGTAATGGGGTGGCAGCAAAGCACTGCAGGGCCCAGGCAGGTGACGGCATGACAGGGATGCTTCTTGGAGTGTCCTCGAAGGACCATCGTCTGACCGGCACCTGGGCCTCGGGGCAGAGCACCTCCCCCCAGAGCAGGAATGGCCTGCCTGCTGCCCTGCGGGGAGGAGGGTGCTGGAGGAATGGGCATGGGTTTGGGACACCGGGGGTTAGCTGCTACGGCTGAGCGAGAGGCCCCCCCTGTACGCACCAGATACTGTCTTTGTCGGCCACGGCTATACATGGGGTGAAGGGATGGAATTTGACCACTGAGGGGACACCGGGGTTCCTATTCAGGAAAATCTGGTCGTCCAGTCTCGTGATGCCTGAAAAAGAAGCATGGATGCGCTCAGCGGCGGGTCTGAGCTTACAGCACCCAGGGACGACCGCTACCAAGGCCGAACCTCACTACTTGTGCTTGGGGCTTGAAGGGGCACCCGGGACACAGGGGAGAACGGCGGCAGCAAGTGCAGCCAGCTGAGGCCATGGGATGGGCCACCTCTGGGCCCTGCCGGTGGGCCCAGGCCTTCCCACCCAGCACAGAGCTGGAAGCACAGAAGTGCCCGGCAACGCCTGTTGGCTCACACGGTATCACTTATACTTCAGCAATATGTAGATGAGGGCATGTTTATCCGGGTACAATTGTATGAAAAACGTGCCAGAGATTTCGGAATACAGGATTGGCACAGCTCTGAGATGTGTCGCAGGCTCGGGCTTAACCATCCGATGCAGCCCCCACCCACCATCCAGCCAAAGTGGGTCCCCTTAGCCTGGGAAGATGATAACCATGAAACCAAATGACTGAAGGATCAAATCTCAAACTAAACTGTCAACATGGATCTATTCACCCGGTCCCCAAATACTAGAACATAAATCCCTTATGGCTTTGAAAGAGTTTGTTTTAGAAAGAACAACAAAGAAGTTAAAGATGCCAAGAGAGTTGAGATGGGTTTAGACACATTTCTGGTTAATAGTTTAAGGTCTATTAAGCTTGACTAGAGAAGTGTGGGTGAACAAGTCCGATCTTCCGTGGCAAAGCTGGGGCGGGAGAGGAAATCCATGTTTCCCTGGCACCCTTGGCTCCGGAAAACCAGGTAGACAAGTAGTAGACCCAGGAGGGCCCTTCTGTGCTTCACAAACTCTCCCTTTCCCGGGGAACCCAATTCTCAGGCAGTGGTGATACAAAGGCAAACCTCCCAGCCTTCCCAAGTGCATCTCCTCTTAGTTCAGAACAAAGCACTGGAAAAGGAGACAAAAACCATTTTCTGCTAAGGAGAACGGTTAAACTAACAAGGAAAGCAGGCCCTGAAGGGTTTAATTCCAAGAAGCAGAGATGGCTTCCTTCTTATGGCCATGTCTCGAGCATCGAGAGGCGTCTTGACACTCCAATGGCACAAGGGATGGGTGTTCTAAGGGAAGCCCAAGGAGAGGGCACAGTTGGGATCCCTGAAAGATAAAGGGAAATGCCCCAGATTCATACGCCAGTTAATACATTTTGTATACGTGCAAATATCAGTAGACGACATCGAGCAGGCAGCTGAGGCGTGTGCCAGGGAAATGAGGAAATCAACATTAGCCTTCCTGATTCCTGGTGCGAAAGCTTACAGGGCTGGTTAACCTTGCTAAAAGACCAGAGCAGATATCCTCATTTACATCTTCCCCAGGACACAGCTCTCAAATTAAAAGGAAACGATGCTGAATCCAACTTCTGAGCAGGGCCGGCACCTTGAGGAGGGCATGGCCTCACGACCGCCCAGGCCCTCTCAGGTTGAAGCCCATCTGCATTCCTGTTTACTGCTCGCAGTCCCATTTGCTAATGTTTATAGCAGTTTGGTGTTTTTGACAAATCTTTTTTTCATAAAAAACTGGAAAAGAGAATCCACAAATTTGGTGTCCACAAGGATCTTCTACTTTGTCTGGAGAAACCTGACAGTGTCCGGTCTCATTTCACACCCTGCTCCCCTCTGAGAGTAACCCTAGGTCAGGCAGGGGAGCCCCTCTGAGGCTGGGGTCAGAGCACCGTCACGGTTTCCCCGGTGAGCCGGGTTCGGTTCCGACGTCTGTCTCAGGACAGCCAGACGAGTTTGTCCTCGGAATTTCAACCCTCCCAGGAAAGAGCCTCTCGACATGTACACATAGGGCGCCTCCTGAGGAAAGCCGCAGGGCCCAGAGCTCGCCCGATGCTCATGTTTGAGTGGCAAGTGCTGGGGAAGCAGGCGCTGAATTCTAAGACGTGAGGGTGCGTTAAGTCTAGTGTACCACACACTCCTTCACAGGCACGAAGAGTTAGAAACAACCAGAGAGAGTCTGTAGCAGGCAGTGACGATATGTGCCGGTGAAATGTGAACCCGAGGCATTTTAAACGGAGAACCATGAATGCAGGTGCTGCTGTCTGCGAAAGTGGCCTCTGGAGGAAAACAACCATTTGCGGGACTCAGGGACGCTGAGGGCAATGTGGGCCGGGAGCAGGGGCTGCTGAGAGCCACAGGGTGTTTTCTGGGACCTCACCCCCACTTTAAACAGTAACACATAATTTGATCAAAATGTTATAGGACGGGGAGGCCAATCAAAGTGATGCGTCGACAGAAGTGGTTAAGAGCCCTCAGGCACAGACTTCTGCTGGGCACTGCTCGTATCAAGAACGTGGTGGCGGCTGACGTGGCACTCTCGGCCCCTCACAGCTGTTCGCTCACAACCACGTGGCTGGGTCAGATCCCAGCAGGGGATGGAGTCTACCACTAACCCATGCTCTGGAGGGTGGGGGTGCAGGGAGAGCCAGGCATGGGGGAGAGGGGGAGAGACAGAGAGACTGACTCACGCAGAGGGAGGGGGCTTCCCTTTGGTGTCCCGGGGTGGGGTCTGGACCCAGGCCTCCCCACCGTCCTGGATACACAACAGGACCCAGGCTGCCTCCCTGGCCCCGCGGACACCTCTGCCACACACACACTGTGCCCTCTGCTGCTCCTTGCGCTTTCAATCCTGGGCAACACTCAGGACAACAGTGGCATCCGCTGGCGGGTTTGGTAAGATGTGACTTAGTACGGTCTGGGCTGACAGCTGGTGAGCCTCAAGGCACACAGTGGAGGCTGCAGGGTAAAGGCAGGGCTGAGCAAAGCACCAACATCCAGCTGGGAGCTCCCCTAGGGGCCTGTGGATGGCTTGTGTCTTCCCCTCTGGAAACGTAAAAATGCGGAACTTGCTCCTGCCCGAGAGGCCGTCAGTCGGATGGGAGCCTCTGCTGATGACCGCCCAGGGCCCGAGGCGGCGCTTACCCTTCTCAATGACTTGCTGGGCCTGCCTTCGCACACGTGTGTTCCGCAGAAACCGCCACTCCCGCTCCTTGCGGATCTGACTCTCTAGATCATGTTCTTCTGGGATCTTCAACAATAAGAAACACCAAATTAAGTCCAGAAATTAAAAACAACTACCTTCCCTAATAGAGAGGTGTTGAAGAATCGGGGTGTCTTATCTGGCCAGTGCACCAAACCCCACGGAAGTTTGGAGAACAGTTTCTGGGGCTCAGCAGCCACACACCAAGGCTGGCCCTGGGGCCCGAGAAAGCAGGCACTGAGCTTTCGGCTGCCGGCCTGGCCTCCACCCTGTTGAGCTGTGCACCTGGCTGCCCCCCCACCTCGGGGGTCCCTCTCCACGCCAGCATCGCCCCACTGAGTGAAGGCTGCCCTCAACAGCCATGGAACCCCCCTGAGGGCCAGGTATCCTACAGGTCAGACCCAAACTTGGGAAGCTGACGCTCTGCCTGCGTTTTGAGAAGGAGCCAACAGCATCGCTTTCCAGGCAGAGTAACGCTTCTAGGGGAGGTGAGGTCCATGATAAGGAGCATGTTTTCTGCAGGAGGGGACATGGTGGCAGCAAACCGAGCAGGGACACTGTCTGCAGAGAGCCAGGCAGGGGCAAATGCTGAATCTGATACCGCAAAAACGTGAAGCACAGAATCATAATGCTGGGGCCTGCCAGAGTCCCCCCTTACAAGCTTTCTCTGATGCTAAAGAAACTTAACAAAAATTAAGCAAATAACAAGGGCGGGTGGCCTATGCCCGGCTTCGTTCAACACTGGGGAGGGTGGGGGCCCTTGGACAGGTGCAGGGCAGGAGGGCGCAGGGAGGTGCAGGTAGCACCCAGCCAGGGAAACCAGCTCCTCTGGCTCCAGTGCTCTTCTCCAATCACGGACACAGCCCAGGGAGGCCGAGTCCATCTCCCCTGGGATCACAAGACTCCGGACCAGCAGCCTCTTCTCCATGCCGAGCAGAGGCCCCTCACTCCCCGGGCATGGGTGCAGCCGCGTGGGTGAGGGCTGCTGAGGGCAACTCCTGTCTGAGAGCGCATACCTGGCAAACACCAGGGTTGAAGTCCCCTTTACTCAGAAGGATGAGCTCTGGTTTGCATAATAAAGGTGCAGCTTCTTAATCATATGTGTCATCAGATAGGTTTGGCTGACTCTGAGTCCCGGCTAGATAATTAATGAGATTTGTAAAATCCCCAAATACGGAAACAATTGAGTAAACAAAAGAAAAATGCCACTTCTTTATGGCCAGCAGCCCACAACCCGCCCTGTGGTCGGCCGTGACAACATACCACAACCCGCCCTGTGGTCAGCCGTGACAACCTACAGAACTAGGGAGCGCCCTGCCAGAACTTAGAGCCTTGGATTCTTGGGTAGACAAAGCAAAGGACGCAGCACATTTAATGTGGTCAGGCCAAGTGTGGCTGAGAAGAGGAATCGTTTTAGGCTGAGAATCCCTGGCTATCTTTTCAGTGGCTGTTGCATAAAACATTTCAGACCATTTTCTGTCTCCCTTCTCAAATGCCTTCTGCTATATTTCATTAGAAAATGAAAGCAACCAACCCCCCAGACCTCACCTCTGATGCCTGCTCTCAAAGGCCATCTGTTGGTTTGTTTTCTAGCATTTCATTGCTTTGCTCTACTCCTTTTCTTCTTAAAAATTACCAAGACATGTCCAGCAAAATAGCAACAAAAACCCAAAAAGGACACCCAAACCCAGAAACAACAGTAAGAAAAGGGGCCAAATAGCTACATTAGAAGATTTATGGGATTAGAAATAACTCCACAATGGCAAACAGGATAGATTGTGGAGATTTAACCATGGATTTCATTTTGTGACAATTCCGAGTTTATCAGAAAAGAAACGACAAATGACTGATAATGCAGAGCAAAAGCAAAAATTTTAACAACTGATAAAAAGCCTCCATGCCAGCTGGGAGCTAACGCCCTCAGGTGGCTGCAGGAAGGAGGTGGGCACGAGTCCCCCAGGCGTCTCCGAGTGGGTGGCACCCTGGGGATTTGAACTTCTGGCCCTGCTCTCCCTGCAGCCCTGGGCTGGCTCCACCGAGCTCTGCACCGCACCCCTGCGGGAATTCCAGGGGCTGTGGGCAGACTTGGGGGCTGCAGTTTCCAGCCACAAAGAAAGCGCAAGCAGGGGCTCCCTGGAAAGGAGGAGGGGAGCACGTGGACAGCGTGCCCCAAGTCTAGGAGATGGGTGCTGGGCAGAGGTGAGCCTGGGCGGCTGAGCAGGGATGGGACGGACAAAGGGTTCTCAGCAGATGGACGGAGGGTGGCCGCCTGGGATGTTTTCACCCGGGAAAGTCCTGACCCAGCGAGCGGGGGAGCTGCAGGGCCACTGCACTCTCCATACCTCTGAACGTCAGGTTCGAGGCGCGCAGGGGAAATCCCAGGACGGGCCAACGACTGCAAGGCTGAAAAAGGGAGAGGAGGCCACTGGGAAGGTTTGTTAGTAACAGTGTGAGTTTTCAAACGCTGAGGCCCCTCGATTTCTCTCCACTAAACAAAACACATTTTGATTTGGTGAAGCGAGAACAGGTTTGCCTCTGTGCTGGCTTGTTACCTTGATACTTGAAATTAATTTTCTCCATTGTCTGACAACCAACTACAACCCCCTGTAAATGATGAAGCCATGGCTTCATGGTGGAGAGAGGGGGTGGTTGCCCCCCTCAGGCTCATCAGCAATGGCTGATCCTGATTCCATGAAAGGAGCCGCCTGGGCGACACCAGTCGCCAAGCCAGGGGAGGGGGAAAGCTCTAACGCCAAGGTCAGCGGTCACCACGTGCATTTACTCCTAAAAGTGGGCCACCACCACTTGGCTTCAACACTGGTCCCCGCTAGAACTGAGTTTACCGAGGTGGATCACACAGCAAATCGCACCCTTTCTCGGTTCTGACAAAGGCACAGCCGTGAACCAGCCCCATCAAGATGGAGAACCGTTCTGCCGCCCCCAGATCCTTCCTGTGCCCCTCTGTGATCAGACCCTCCCTCACCCGCAGCCCCGTCCAGTCAACCACTGATCCATTTTCTGTTCTAGGGCTTTGCCTTTCCCCGAATACTATACAGATGCACTGGCTTCTTTCGCTTGGCGCGATGTACTTGAGATCGTGACCCACCCATGTTGTCACACATGATTCCGCGTGTATCAGGTGTTTCTTCCTTTCATAGTATTTCAGTGTTTGCCTCTATCAATTTATCTGTTTACCATAAGGCTTTTTGGGGTCTTGGGTAGTCATGACTAAGGCCACTGCAAACATTCACACACGGGTTTTGGAGTGAACAGAAGTCTTCATCTCTCTTGGGTGAGTGTCTAGGAGTAACATTGTTAGGTTGTACGGTGTGTGTTTGACTTTATAAGAAACAAACTCCTCCAAAGCATCTGTAATCTTCTGCACTGGCACCGGCAATGCACGAGAGCGTGATCGGCTCTGCCCCCTCTGCCAGCACCTGCTACCAGTTGTTTATTAGAGGTATACATCATCTAGTCCAGGTAACTGGTACTTCCTGACTAACTGCCTTCATGTTGAACATCTTTTCATTTGCTTATTTGCCATCTGTACTTCTTTGGTGAAGTATCTGTTCTTTTGCCCATTTGCTGCTGAATTGCTTGTTTTCCTATTACGGAATTTTGAGAGTTCTTTCAGTGTTCTGGATACAAGTCCTTTATCAGATGTGTTCTACAATTTTTCCCCCATTCTCTGGTTTGTCTTTTCATTTTCTTAACAGAGTATTTCAAAAAGCAGAAGTTTTCATCTTAAGTCCAATTTATCATTTTTTTTCATGTATGGCTTGTACTTTTTATATCTTGTTAAAGAAGCTGTTGCCTACCTAAGGTCAGAAAGATTTTCCTAAGTTTTCTTCTAGAAATTTCATAGTTTTAAGTTTCACATTTAGGTCTATGATCCATTCTGAGTTAAATGTTACACACAATGTAGGAGGTTTGGCTCAAGGTTTACTATTTTTTTTGGGGGGGGGCATATGGATTGTTTCACAATTGTTGAAAACTGTGCTATACTTCCTCCATTGACTCAAACTGCCTTTGTGCCTCTGTTGAAAATCAGTTGACCATATCTGTGTGTCTATTTCTGGGCTCTCTTTTCTGTTCCATTGATGTGTTTACCTTTCACCAATTCCACACTGTCTTTATTGTTCTAACTTGACAGTCAGTCTTCAAGACTTACTCACCAGATAGGATGAACCTTCCAACATTGTTTTTCTACTCCAAGACTGCTTGACTATTTCATGTCCTTTGTTTTCTCATATAAATTTTAGAATAAGCTTGTCAATTTCTATAAGAAATCCTATGGGAATTTTTATTGGGATCACAATGAATCTATACATTGATGTGCGTAGATCTGACATCTTAACATTATTGAGCTTACAGTCCATGGACGTGGTATATCTCTTCATTTATTTAGGTCTTCATTGGCTTCTGTCATCATTTGTGTAGTCTGCAGCATATAGACCTTGCACATATATACATTTTACATTAACAATTGACTAATGTATAATGACCGTGTACCCTGCGAATGTACTATACTCACTCATAAGTTCTAGCTGCTTTTGCAGATTCTTTTGTCTTATATACACAGTAATGCTGTCTGTGAATGTATGTATTTCTTTTTATTGTTTTAGTAAATTGTCTAGAACCTCTGGTTATGTTGAATAAAAAGGGTGAGAGAAGACTTCCTAGCCTTGTTCTTAATTTTAGAGAAAAAGCATTCAGTCTTTTACCATTGAGTATAATGTTAACAGTAGGTTTTTGTAGGGTGTTCTTCATAAGGGTAAGGAATTTCCCTTCTATTCCTAGTTTGATGAGAGTTTTTACCATGAATGGCTCTTAAGTTCTATCAAGTGTCAAATGCTTTTTCTGCAGCTATGGAGATAATTATATGGTTTTACTTCTATAGTTTCTTTCTCTAAAGAAAACTCTCTGGTTAACATTTTTGAATTTCCAGACTGTTTTCTATACTGCACCACTATATATTTCCACAATGCCATGTTGAATCAACTTTGCATTCTTGGGGTAGAAATAACTTGTCACAGAGTATTATCTTTTTTTTATATTGCTGCATTTGATTTGCTAATTTTATTTTGAGGATTTTGTGTTATTCGTTTGTAGCTTTTTGTTCTTACAATATCTGTTTGCTTTTGGTATCAGAGTAATGCTGGCTTCATACAAGTTGGGCAGTGTTCATTCTTCTTTTATTTTCTGTAAGCGACTGTGCAGAATTGGTATTATTTCTTCCTTTAAACATTTGGTAGCATTTGCCAGTGAAGCCATCTGGGCCTAGAGTTTTCTTTATTGGAAGGCTTTTAACTACGAATTCATTTTCTTTAGTAGACATAGGACTATTCAGGCTTTCTATTTCTTAAGTGAGTTTTGGTAGTTTACGACTTTCAATAAGTTTGTCCATTTCATCTAAGTTGCTGAGTTTATGGGCATAAAGTAGAGATCCGCCCTCCCTTCATTCCTGATACTGCCAATTTGTGTTTTCTCTCTCTTTATTCTTCATCAGAGGTTAGAGGAGTATTAAATTTATTGATCTTTAAAAAAAAAAACATGCTTTTTTCTTACTGTGTTCCTGTCTTCAATTTGTCTGATTTCCTGCTTTTTATTTGCTTCTTTCTGTCTGCATTAGGTACAGTTTGCTCCTTTTTTGTTTGTTTGTTTCCTATGGGAGAAGCTTAAAATCATTGATATGAGTCCTTTGTTCTTTTTCTTTTTAAAATAAGCATTTAATGCTACAAACTTCCCTCTAAGTACTGCATTAGTTGCATCCCACAAGTTGTGTTTTCATTTTCATTCAGTTCAAAGTACTTTCTAATTTCTGTTGTGACTTCATTATTTGGCCCATGGGCTATTTAGAACGGCATTATTTGGTTTCCAAATACTGGGAGATTTTCCAGAGAGCATTATGTTCAATTATGTGGTTCGGAGGATGTATCTTGCATGATTTCAGTTCTTTTACATTTGTAAAGCTAATTGTGGATTTGTCTATTTGTCCTTTCAGATCTACATTTGTAAAGCTAATTGTGGATTTGTCTATTTGTCCTTTCAGATCTACCTGTTTTTGTTTCATGGATGTGAAGCCTTATATGTGCATACGTATATTTAGGATTTTTAGGTCTACTTGGTGAGTTGATCACTTTATCATTATGTGATGTCCCTATTTACCCCTTGAAGTATTTCTTGTTCTGAAGTTTACTTTGTCTGATATTAATATAGATACTCTGGCTTTCTTTTGATTTATATTTGCAATATACACATTTCCCACTATATCACTTTTAACCCATCTATGAGATATTTAAAGTAGGTTTCTTGTAGACAACACCAAGCTGAGTCTTTAAAAAACATCCAATTTGTCAATTTCTGTCTTATAAGTGGTACTTTTAGACTACTCACATTTAATTTAATTTTTGATATGGCTGGATTAAAATCTACAATTTTGCTAGTTTTTGCTATTTGTTTCATCTGTTCTTTGCCTCCCCCCTTTTAGACTGAGTATGCTTCTTTGCTTCCATTTACCTCCAGTATTGGATTATTATTTATAGCTCTTTAAATTTAGAAAAAAACGATTGCCCTGGGGTTTCCAATGTACGACTGCAATTAATGCTAGTTTTCTTCAAGCTTCGTGTATAACGTAAGAGCCTTCTAGGAGCCCACTTCCCATTCCCGCCTCCCGTCTCTGCACTGTTGCTGGCATACATTTCACTTTTACACTTGCTTCGAACCCACCATACACTGCTACTACTTGTGCTTGAGATAGCCAATTACTAAAAGTCTTTCACATTTACCTCACCTTAACCATTTCTACAGTTCTTCATTTCTTTATGTAGACCCAGGTTTCTGTCTGGCATTACATTCCTTCTGCTGGAAGAACGACCTTTAAAATTTATTGTCATGCATGTAATGAATTTTCTCAGCTTTTATTTGTCTGAGAAAGACTTTATTTTGCCTTCATTTAAAAAATACCTTTGTTGAGATATAACTTACCTACCATAAGCCACATTTTAAAGTGCATGATTCAATGGTTTTAGTATATTCACAGGGTTGTGCAACCACCTTCATGATCTAAGCTTAGAACACTTTCATTGCCCCCTAAAATCACTCCCTATTTACTAGCTGTCCCATCCCTAACCCTCTCTCCCAGCCCGAGGCAACTACTGTTGACTTTCTGTCATACAGAGTTGCCTATTTGAACTCTTCATATAAATAGAATCATACAATACGTGGTCATCTGTGACTGGATCCCTTCATTAAGTATAACGTTTTTGAGGCTCACCCATGACATAGCGGGTGTCAATACTTCATTCCTTTTCACTGCTGAATAGTAATCCATTGACTATACCATACTTGGACTGCTCAGTCTGTGGACATTTGGGTTGTTTCTAGTTTTTGGCTACTACAAGTAATGCTGCTCTAAAAGTTCATTTACAAGTTTTTATGTGGACATATGTCTTAATTTTAATCCCACCTGGGAGGGGAATTGCTGGGTCATACAAAAACTCTATGTTTAACATTTTTGAGAACAGACAAACCATTTTCTAAATGGGCTGCTCCAATTTACATTCCCACAAGCAAAGCATAAGAGTTACAATTTCTCTTCAATTCAGTTCAGTTCAATTTCTCCATCCAAATGGGTGTGAAGTGGTATCTCACTGTGGTTTTGATTTGCATTTCCTTGATGGCTAATGATATTGGGCATTTTCTCAGGTGCTTAGTGGTCATTTGCATATCTTCTTGGGACAAATGTCTATTCAAATCCTTTGTCCATATTTTAATGGGGTTATTTGTCTTTCAATTATTGAGTTGTAGAGTTCTTTGTATATTGTGGATACCAGTCCCTTATTGAATATATGACTTACATTATTTTCTTCCATTCTGTGGATTGTCTTTTCACTTTCTTAATGGTATCACTGGAAGCGTAAACGTTTTAAATTTTCATGTAGTCCAATTTACCTATTTTTCTTTTGTTGTTTACGTTTCTGGTATCATAGCTAGAAAACCATTACCCTATTCAAGGTGATGAAGATTAATTTCTACATTTTCTTCTAAGTTTTTTAGATTTAGCACTTATATTTAGGTCTGTGATTCACTTTGAGTTAAAGTTTATGTTTGGTATAAGGGAGGAGTCCAGCTTTGTTCTTTGGCAAGTGCAATATTCACCTGTCCCAGCATTACTGGTTGAAAAGACTGCTCTTTGCCCACTGAATTGTCTCGGCACCCTTGCTGAAAATCAACCAACCATAAACGTCAGGGTTTACTTCCAAGGTCTTGTTTCTATCCCGCTGGTCCATATGTCTGTCCCCAGGCCAGCACCATGCTGCCCGGCTGTAGGTGGCAGAGTTCTGAAGCTGTCCCACCGTGTGCCACCCCAGTGTGGGGGTCAGGCGGGCTTCTGTGTTGTTCTGGTGATACCTCCCTTGACCCCAAGCAGGATCCGTGTCTCAGGGTCTCAGGGGCTTTCTCAGTGATCCGCTCCCCCCAGGGTGTCTCCTATGGGAGCATTTCCTTGCCCCCTCCAGGAGTAGCAGCAGTTTCTTTTACCCTCCTCTGGTCGCAGTGGTCTTCACACCAGCCCAGGGGCTCTGCTGCTCCCCACCCCCCCAGTGGCTTAAGGAGTTTTATAGGGGAGAGGGGTCAGTGGTGGGGTGGGGGGCTTTGCCTTTCCCTGCAGGAGCGGCTGCTCCCCTCTTTAAAGCCTGCGGCACTGCGGAAGGCTTTTCTAGGCTCCCTCCCAGTGTTCCTGTGACGACCCCCCATGGAGATCATTTGGGAAGGAGCCTGTGGAGCTGGAGAGCTGTGAGCTGTTTTTGTGTGTGACTCCCGGGTGCTCTGTCCTCTCGTGCCAGCCCATACCTGTCCTCAGCACTTCGTGGAAGTTTTAGCCAAGTTCTTCTCCCCGCTTGTCTGGTGTCCTCTCCTCTGTGCTCTGCCACAGTGAGCCAGCACTCATGTGTTTCTCCTTGAAGGCACCTGTCTTCCTTCATATTTTAGGCAATTTGTTCCCCTGCACCCTCTCTGATGGGCTCATTTTATCATTTGGCTTTTCTTGTTTCTAAGGTGGGACTTTCCAGCTTCCAACACACTAGGTGGAAGTGGAACCGGCTCGGGTCTTTAGCCAGACCAGTGTTCTCCTTACAAACTGGATTTGTCACCTGTACACCTAAGGCCAGAAGGAGTTGCCCCACAGGGCCTTCACCACATGGAACCAAGCAAAATGAGGACAAAACTCTCCTAGACCGCAAATTTTAGAATTACTGTTGTACTTCATATAATACTGAGCAACCACAACGAGACATCTTTTCAAAAAAGAATTTATCCTATTTAAGCAACAGTAACTTGATTCCTGATTGTTTCACACCCAGCAATGATCTGTGAGAAAGGAACACTGGCGCTATGGCCAAGTGCATGAGCAGACTGGCAGCGTGGCGTCTCATGGCCGCTGCTGTAGAAGGGGCTGGAGAATCCCACTGCCCAGCAAGCAGGACCCATGTGGAAACGAACCTAGAGAATGCAGGTGACGCCTCCCCCTGCCACTGAACCAAGTATGCCATGCAACTCTCAGCAAACAACCATACTCATTCTTTTCTTGCTGTCATGGAGAAGAATCAGTCTGCCAGTTTCCTTCTGATTTTCCAGAAGGAACTGGAAGCATCCATGGTTTAGCTCCCTAGGCTGCTCAAGCAAATCCCATGAAATGGCTCAGGTTAAATAACGGGAATTTACCTGCTCACGGTTTTGAGGCTAAAAGAAAGTTCATATCACGGTGTCACCAGGGTGATGCTTTCTTCCTGAAGACTGGAGCTTTGGGGCTGGCTGCCAGTGATGCTGGATTCTGGGTTTGTCACATGCAAGGCAGATGGCAGCGTCTCCAGGTCTCTCCCTTTTCTTCCGGATTCCACTGACGTTCAGCTTTTGACTGTTCTCTCTGTGGCTTTCTCTCTCTCTGTCTGAATTCCATTTTCTTAGAATCGACTTCAGCTACAGAAGTAAGACCCCCCTGAGGGAGGTGGGCCTTGCCTCATCCAGAGGTCCTCCTTCAGTGGGTCCCTACCCACAGCAATGGGTTAGGGGCACACATAGTGCCAGACCACCCAGATCCATTTTAGAAACTGGAAACAGTGTGGCCAGCTGGCCTCAGGACACGTGAAAACCTGCCAGTGAGCTGCGGTGAGACCAAGCAGAACCGTGGCTCTGTGCACAGGAACGTCAGAGTCATTTATCACAGGAAAAAACCAGAAACAGTCATTTTGTTTTGAAGAATATTTGATACAAGAAAATGTTCAATGCTCATACATAATCTAAGTGGGAAAGAGCAGATCACAAGCCACGTGTATAGGATGACCCCAGTGGTTAGGGTGGGGCATCTATGGGTGTATGTGTGTGCAAGCAGTACGAGTGAGTCCCAAGTTTCTTCTTTATATATTTTTCATTTTCTAAATCTTTAATAATGCTCTTTTAAAAACAGCTTCATAAACATGCAGATTTGATAAACTGCAGAACAAGTACTGCGTCTGCTCCCTAAGCACATTCACAAACCCTCCCAAGGATGGGTCAGAGCAAAACAAAACATGGGCTCTTTGCAGGCAGCCCATGCAGGCTTTGCTGCAGCGTGACGAGTGTGCTCAAATAAACCCAGAGCCAGTCTGCATGTGTCACAGAAAGCAACTTATCAACTCTTTCCCAAAACTCTTCACAATTACAATTATATTTTAATCTGTTTTAAATTGTAAAACTAATACTGTTCTTTCTAAAAAATTCAGACAACCTAGAATTATATAAAGAGGAAAGCCCCCTTTCCTTCACTTCAACCCCACCTTCCAAGAAAAACCACTATGGACAGTTTGACATGTAGCCATCCAAGCTCTTTGCTGCACTTATAGACGGACATCCGTCTGTGCAATGTGATCACTTTACCTGCCAGGGATCAAGGGCGTTCAGCTGTCCTCACAAAGAACTACAACTCATCAACTCTAACAGCTGCATAGTGCTCTACTACCTGATGGGTCACTTTTATTCATTCTCCTAATTAATGGTCATTTATTTGTTTTCAACTTTCTGCTATAACAAATGATGCTGCAGTGAACTTCTGGACATGTGTCATTTGTATACAGATGCCAGGGATTTTGGAGTGGGGTTGCTGATTTTCAAGGTAATACCTATTTGTAATTCTGACGGCCACTCCAAACGGCCCCCCACAAAGGTGGTATTCTACCCACCTACCAAGAGCAGCTGAGAATCGACATTTCCCCACACGGGAGGAAACCAACCCTAGTAAAGGCAAGCTTTGAAATTTTCCAAGAGCTAAATATCCTATTACTTTCATAATCAGAACAAAATTCTTCTTTTTTTTTAAGCACTTGATGGACCATTTTCACATTCTTTTGTGGCCCCAAAGCAGAGCGTGTGCTCTGGAAACCAACACAGGGAGGAGAACAGGTGGTTTCACAAATGAAAAGCAAACCACGTCCAGGAGGAGGTTGTTCTAGTTTGCCAATGCTGCCAGAATGCAAAACACCAGAGATGGATTGGCTTTTATAAAAGGGGGTTTACTTGGTTATATAGTTACAGTCTCAAGGCCATAAAGTGTCCAAGGTAACACATCAGCAATCGGGTACCTTCACTGGAGGATGGCCAATGGCGTCCGGAAAACCTCTGTTAGCTGGGAAGGCATGTGGCTGGCATCTGCTCCAAGTTCTGGTTTCAAAGTGGCTTCCTCCCAGGACGTTCCTCTCTAGGCTGCAGTTCCTCAAAAATGTCACTCTTAGTTGCAGTTGGGATATTTGTCCTTTCTCAGCTTCTCCGGAGCAAGAGTGCTTTCAACGGCCATCTTCAAACTGTCTCTCATCTGCAGCTCCTGTGCTTTCTTCAAAGTGTCCCTCTTGGCTGTAGCTCCTCTTCAAAACGTCACTTACAGCTGCATTGAGTTCCCTCTGTCCGTCAGCTCATTTATATGGTTCCAGTGATTCAACTTAGACCCACCCCAAATGGGCAGAGCAACACCTCCATGGAAATTATCCAGAGTCATCACCCACAGCTGGGTGGGGCGCATCTCCAAAGAAACACTCAAAGAAATTTAATCAACACTGATAACATCTGCCCACACAAGATTACATCAAAGATAATGGCGTTTGGGGACATAATACATTCAAACTGGCACAGAGGTTCTTTTTGGTCCTGAGACCTATAAGAAATCTGACTCTAACCAATAAAAATGCTAACAAAATCTCTTTAAAGTCATGTTTTGGGGTACTCAATCCCATTAACCGTGACTTCCCTGATACTGAGATGTGGCATAATTTCATCATCGGTGAATATTTTGGTTCCATATACTTAACGTTTGTAACTGCCCTGTTTGAGGTATAATCTTAGTCTTAGAGCTAATTTTGGTTTACATGGGAAGCAAGGTAATAAAACAAGTTCCTAATGCATTTTATCACAAAAATGTTGTCAGATGATCAGTTAAATTAATAAAAGGCTATTCTTATGAATAGCACCTGAAAAAAGGAGGTGAATCTTTTTTAATATGAACAAAATAAAACCTGTCCTGTTTCCTCTCCTAAAGTTTAGAAAAAGGTCTTCAGGTCCTTGAAACTTCCGAAGATTTTAGTTGCCATCAAGAGCTACAGACAAAACTGCTCGTCACAGTCTTATTTTCAACCCTAGAGTTTCCACCTCTAAGCAAGTCAGGGGTCCGGGGCTGGGATGTCTGCTCACCCTAACCCTGGACGGGTCCCGGCCCCTTGTGCCAGCCTCAGGACCCAGCACAGCTGTGGCCAGACCACGGCTGACCACTTCCGCCTCCTCTGGGTGGTGATGCAGGGTCTGTCCTCCCAGGGAACCCTCTGGTGTTCCACTGGGGAAACGGAACAGAAGGTTGGAGAGGAGCACAAGGGGCTGCCGTGTCTGGAAAGGGAGGGGTGGCACTGGCCTGTGCTGTGCGTGTGATGAGGGAACACACAGACGCACGAGGGGGAAGCTCTGAGCAAACTCAACCCTGGGCTGGCGATCAGCAAGCTTCTGGGGAGCGTCCTCCACCGACGGGCACTTCAGGAAGGCACTCTCACTGCAGAGTCAGTCTAAGTAAATTGTGCTTTGGAAGGGAAAGCAAATCCTCTGGGAGAAAATCAGATGCATATTAGAGCTTAAGAGAAAAGAGTTTTGGATCATCTATGCCACTGCTCCTTCCACAGTGTCAGATGACTGAGAGCAGGTAGTTTTCAAGGGCTCTAAGAAAAGCCACTAATTATCAAGCCAGGAAATGTCCACTGTTTATAGCCACTGCTGCTTCAGCCAGAGGTGAGGCCAGGCCACCCAGGGGTCTTCACTGCTTGACCTCACCTGCCCTGAGCACGACACTGCACCCAGGGCTCCAAAGCTGTTGCCTTATCAAGGCACAACCCACTTAACTTGTGAACCAAGGCACCATGGTTCTGAAGGACAACCCACTGTCCACACTCCTGGGCCTCATTTTCTCCCGTCCCTGGCTCGTTGGTAGAGTGGCCGCTGCTCTCTCCTGACCGGCAGAGCCGTGACGGGGAGCGGGTGCTTTCCTCACGGCCCTGCCTGAAGGTGGGCGGCCGAGCAGCTGGTCTGGGGGTGGCAGGCTTGTCGACCACTGCTGAACCCATGGGCCTCAGTGATCTCTTGGGTGTGTTTCTTTACTATTTTTCTTTTATGACTACAAAGGTTCTTCAGTAATTAGCGTAGAAAATGTAGAAAAGACTAAAAGTATAAGAATAAAACAAAAATTCTGTGCCACTGTCATCACATCACATGCACTGTGCTTTCAGGCTGGCTTCCTCCCAGCCTTTCTTCTGTGCCCCAAGTGTGTGGCACACACAACGACAGCCTTTCGGCACATCAAGGTTTTTATCCTCCTTTTTTTCGTTTTTAAAGATTTTATCATGAGTACTTCCTCATATTAGTTTTTTAAAGGTTAATTTTTTTAACAGCTTCAAAAATATCTCATCAAATGTTTCATAATTTTTACTAGCCCTATGCCCTGCTGCCCATTTAAGTTGATACCATTTTTTACCATAATAATACGTAAGTCACTCATACCTCTGATTCTCTCCAGAAGTTATCTAAGTGAAGGACTTACTGGGTTAAAGGGAATGGCTTCTTAAGGCTTTTGGCATGTATTGCTGTGCCAGTTTGGATGTATTATATCCCCCAGAAAAAGCCATGTTCTATAATGTAATCTTGTGGGGGCAGATTTATTAGTGTTGATTAGGTTGGAACCTATTGATTGAGTGTTTCCATGGACAGGTGACTCAATCAACTGTGGGCAAGACCTTCGATTGGATAATTTCCATGGAGGTGTTACCCCACCGGTTCAGGGTGGGTCTGAATTAAGTCACTGGAGCCATGTAAACAGCTGACAGAAGGAACTCAGGGCTACTGAGAGTGACATTGTGGAGGAGCTGCAACTTACAGAAACATTTTGAAGATGGCTGTTGAAAGCAGTTTTTCGGATGCTTTGAAGGTACTAGCCCAGAGTTTCCCCCAGGAAGCTGATACAGAGACTTCTGGAGAAAGCCATTTTGAAACACAACCCAGGAGCAAGCAGATGCCAGCCACGTGCCTTCCCAGCTAACAGAAGTTTTCTGGACACCACTGGCCATCCTCCAGTGAAGGTATCTGATTGCTGATGTGTTACTTTGTACACTTCATGGCCTTAAGACTGTAACTTTGCAACCAAACAAACCCCTTTAAAAGAGCCAATCCATTTCTGGTATTTTGCATAATGGCAGCACGAGCAAACAGGCAGCATGAGCAAACCGGAACAACTGCCAAACTGCTTCCTAGGAAAGTCAGACCATTTTAGGCACTTAGGTTCATTTAACAAATGGAAGAGAACGTCCTTACCCTCTTCAACAAAGGGGCTCAGTGAACTAGAACTTTACTCCTCACTTCAGGTGCAACAATAATCCCTTTGAGCTATTTCTGACAGAAGATGCCTCCACTGTGGAGAAGGGAAGCAGCAGGAAACGGACTCCCAGTGCCCATCAGGGCCATCGCCCGGGCAGGCAGCTTGGTCTCAGGGATCAGCTGCAGCTTTCAAGGTCCCGTTGTCCGTACGAGGGGAAAGAGTCTTTCCAAGAATGTGCTTTAGACTTACAGAAAGTCTGAAAACGCAATTTCAAAAGGATTCCCTGCGGAGCCTGGTGACAGATGGGCTCTGTCCCGTCCCACGGGGAGGCCGAGGGTCTACCACCTGTACCACAGCTTGAGCCATGGTGCCCGAGCTGCTGCATCGTGAGGCGACGGAGCCTGAAGACATTGGGGCACAAGCCAGAACATACCAGAACCGGCCCCAGTTGACATGTTTTTTAGAAAGCCCAGCTAGCTTGGTTTAACGGGCCCCAAAGGGTGGAGTCGCCCTTCGCGGCCTACCCAGTTAAGAAGAGATTTACCCTGCAAGCTCAGAAAGGCAGGCTTTTTCCTTTTCCCTTTTTCTAGAAGACAGGAAGGTGAACGAAGCCTGGTTGTTCTGTGTTTTACTTGAATGTGTGAACAACTGTGCCACTCATTTGGGATGACCTCCGGCAGCCCGGCAGAGCTGCCCCTCGCCTGACAGGAGCTGGCCCACTGGGAGGGGTGTCAGCTGAGAAGCGTGCAGGAGCAGAGGGCCTCCCCGGAGCTGTGGGTACCCGGGGTGGGGCGGAGAGTGTTGAGGTGGCCCTGGGGGGCTCAGTGCTCGCAGCTACCTTCATAACAGGCCGGGCAAAGTAGCGGGCGCTCCAGTCACAGAAGCCGGTCTGTGCTGTGGCTGAGACAAAGCTCTTGTGTCCCACGGGTTCATCTGCCTCATCCGTGGTCTTCGGGTGTGTGGAAAGGAGAAGGGGAGAAGGAAAGAGAGCAGTTAGTCATACTCTTTCCCGGGCCCCTCTGTGCGCCTGAAACGGCTCCCAGCTCGGGACGGAAGCATGGAGATCAGGGCCTCCACCGGGCCTCACGTTTTCCCTGACGTCATGAAACCCCAACCGTCTGGCTCTCTGGAGAAGGGGCTGAGGTGGTCCCTGTTGGGAAGGGCCACCCTCCTCGGCATCCTGTCCCCTGGGAGCTGCCCAGCTGGGCCTGGCTCTGGGGCACCTGGTTGCTCTCTGCTAGGTCACGGCCTGGGGTGGTCTCGGCAGCTTCAGTTCCGCCACCCCCCAGGGCCCCTGCCGCCTGCTCTCAAGGAAGCCCCTCCAGGATGCGGAGCCAGTGGTTCCTGCGGGCGACTTCATGCCCACCCTGTGAGGGAGCTCCCCCAGGACACAGCTGGGCCTCTGAATACTCAGAACCTCAGGTATGTGGCAGCCTACTTAGGGGTCGCCTTTAGCTCAGTTTCCGATGAGAGGACTGAAGTGGACAGGGTTGTCGCATGTGGCCTTCAAGCAAGTGTGGCAGCTCATGAGGAGTCCCCGGCCCTCTCTCTGTGGGTGCCACGGGCTGGGTGTGCCGGGAGGAGGGCTCTCATTGGGTGTCAGGCGCCCAGGCCAGCAGACCCACTCACAGGGAGTGGGTGGGGGCTGGGGGGACCCCCCTGCCCAGGCTGGACGGGGGCGTGGCCTCCTCCTGTGTCTAACCCACACCCAGTGCCTGTGCTGGTCGAGGAGGGCAGGTGTGCTGGAGGTGTGGGGGACGGAGCGGTGGTGAGGTCGGCCCATCCCCAAATGTGGCAGCTCTTGCTCCAAAGTCAACCTTCACAGGGTGCCTTTTTTTAACCCCCAGATTCCAGAGTGAACTGCGGTAGCCCCTTCTCCGCTAAGGGACCATTGGCCCTACCGTGGGCACCAAAGCAGCCAGACACCCAGCATGTCCTGTGTTACCTTCTTCAGACCCCGTGTCCCTGACAAAGTGGCCAACAGCACAGACAGGCAGCAGAGGCCCCTGAGCTTGTCAGAACTATTTCATGTGGTTCTCCTAACCCTGGCAAACGACAGCAGAAATCCCTCTCTCCTGGAATTTGTTTATCAACGTGGTTAAAGGCAGAGGAACTGGGCCTCCTAATGCGGTGTGGCTGATTGTTCACAGAACAAGCCACCAACCACCCAGGATAAACACTTCTGCCGAGCAGCTACTGCAAACACTGTTCACCCACGGTGGGTGCAGCCGGTTCCCTCACGTTCTCACTCTGCTTCATGGAAGTGGCCAGGGCCGGCGTTCCTGGAAGGAGGGACTGTGGGATGGGAGGAGCCCCTGTGCTGAGAAGGGGGTGTGTCAGTGTGAGCGGAGAGGGCTGGGCGGAAGCTGGGGGCTGTGCAGCCCAGAGCTGGACCTGCAATGGGCGAGGCGATGCCCCCCACCTGGCACGGGCCCAGCCCCAAGGTGGAGCAGAGGCAACAGTGCGGAGCTGATCGGGGCAGCGCGTGAAACTCCCGGCCTGCTCACCTGATCGGGGCCCTTGTCGAACATCTTGCGGGTCCTGGGGAACTGGTGGGAGTGCGGCGTGTACTGCGCCCCGACGGTGCCCGTGGTGCCCGGCCGGCCTGAGGGCAGCTCGCGGCTGACCGGCTGCTTGGCCACGTCGTTGGTCAGGCTGGAGCTGCTGGTGCTGGACATGGGAGGGGAGCCTCTGCCGCCAAGAGAAGAGGATACAGCACATGTCTCCTGGAGCTGGCAGCTCCGGGACACCAGCACTGCCCCCCAAGCCCCCACCCCCATCCTGGGTGTTGCTGATGGACCAGAGCGCATCCGGGTTCACCTTCGTCCCCAGGCATGGAGTGTCCTCATTGCCCAGCACCCCAGCGTGACCTCCTGACACCCACTGCTGATGCCAAATTCACTACCCATTTGGCTGCCTGTCTGGCAGTTCTAGAATCGTCTTTCACTGGGAGCAGATGCCATGAGAGGTGGCCAGGGTACTTGGCTGCTGTAGTTGAAGTCAGCGCACAGCCATGCCACTTCCAGAGGGTCAATGTGGACCAGGTCTGCCCGTAAGATGCTACTGGGCAAAGGGATTGCAGGCTTGGTCAGCATCTGCTGCTGCAGCAATGCAGATGCCAGAACCCCCAAAGTAGGAAGGAACAGGAAGGGGTGCAGGTCAGACAGCTATGGGGGTGTGCGTCTGCGGGAGAGAACGTGCCGGCGCCTTGGGGCCACTCACCCGCCGGGGTGGACGTGCAGGCCCTTGTTGGTGGGGCTGGCCGGGGCTGACTGGGTGAGGGAGGACGTGTCGAGGATGCGCTGGGGCCTGGCGTTGACAGTGGCCTGGAAGAGCAAGGGACAGGCAACGGTCAGCGAGACCAAAGGACGAGGCTGAGGGTGCTTTCGGAGTGACTTCATGGTCGCAAAAAAGATCGCTTGGCTGAGGAACTCTCAGGCACCAACAGAAGGCCCCACTGACATCTCCCCCCAGACAAGCCTGCGAAGGAACGAGATTCTTCTACGTTCCCAGGAATGACTGGCCTGGGAGTGGGAGCTCTAGGCTCAGCCCTCTTTGAAAAGCAGCTGTGCACCCCGGGACTGAGCGAGCCCGTGGGGTGACGGCAGGTGGAGGCCCCGAGGGAGCCTCTGAGCCCCTGCCCCTTCCCAAGGAGCAGCTTCCCAGAGCAAATGTGGCTTTGCTTCCTCAACCAGAGGAGAGGGCTGAGCCTTCCTGACACTTGGGCTTTTTGTCCCATCTCGAAAATTTTAGCTCTCAATTCAGAGGGACGAGTCACGCACCCTGAGAAGGGGCATCTCCTAAAAGGGTCCACCATGCACTCTTGGGGTGAGCTCTGGGCTGGGCTCTGCAGCCCCCAGCACCCCCTCGCTCTGCCCAGGGTCCTCTAAGGGTCATGGGCAGGAAGGGCTGCATTATCCAGGTATCCGGTCAGGTTACTACAGAGCAAGGGCAGCAGGAGCAGCCTGAGGAGGTTCACTGAAGCCACAGAGGGCCTGCAGGGCGGCTGAGGGGAACTGCAGCTGAGTCGGCTCCCTCTGTGGAGGAGAAAAGGAGCCCTCTCCAGGGGCAAGGCAGGCCCCCTGCTTCAGGCTGCAACGTGGGGACCGAGAGGGACTCATGGAAAAGCCCTGGTCAGGGAGCTGCCTCTCCCAGCCCCAGCCCCTGACTGCCCCTTCCTTGCCTACCCTCACAGGCTGGAGCTGGCCGAGCCATGGATTTGAAACATCATCTCCAGGGAAACATGACTGAGATCCGTCGGGGAAAGGCGGAGAGCAGGGCAGTGCTATGGCCGCGGGCGGGCAGGGAGGGGCAGGTGCAGCTTGCCGGGGATCCTGGCCACGACCACCAGGACAAGCACGACAGTGTCTGGAGAGATCAGTCCTCATGGTTAAGGATTCATGCTTCTTTTTCCCACTTTGGGGCAGGCTCAAAACCATTCTGTCAGATTTTCTTAAACACAACACGGTGGATGAAGGCAAAACAGCAGGTTCTATAAACTTCCTCCTATAGACATTCACGAGGGTTTGAAATTTTACCACAGGAAAAGACTGGCATCAGCTCGAGATCTAGCTCTTGGGTAGGAGAGGGTTTTGATTTGATTTGATTCGTTAAAGTGGGATTTTTCATAGATTTGGAAATTGGAAGTCAGCAGGATAATAAATGGTGAGGAAACAATCCTGTTCACCTGTTGGCCGAGTTGTCCACGCAACCTGGCGGGCGGGCATGTGGGGCTGGGGATGCAGGACGGGCAGCAGTGGACGCACCGGTCCTTACCGCCTCAAAAGCGAGCAGGATGGGCGGCGTCTTCACAGCGGCCACTGTCCCTCACCCAGCAGATGTCCCCAGGGGAGCATGCCGGACTCTACTGTGAAACCGTCCTCCACGGGGTTCACGCTCCAGCGGGCCCTGCAACGGCTCCTTATCGACTATGCTCACGTTGTTGAACCATTCACACAATCCCAGGGAGGCTGCACCTACAGCTCAGCCAGCACCCGAAAATTAAAGGAAATAACCGCAGTACTCTTACTTCTCTGTTTCTGACATAACTCTTCACTTCAAAATAAAAGTGGTAAGAAAATTGAACTGTAATCTTTAAAAGGTGGTTTTTACTTTCTTAAATTACAAAAGTAATCTGTATTCTTTGTGAACTTACTTTTCATTGGTATTTAAATGACACGGCCAGCCCTGGCCTCTCCCTCCCTCCCACATGTATCGTGCAAGGCCTGAGGACCACAGAATCACTTAGAAAGTCTAAAGAAAGAAAAAAATTAAACTAAGAAATTATAAACTTAATATGTGCACTCTCCCAAGTTCCAGAAAAACAGTGGGAGGTGGTGGGGAAGACAGAAAACTTTCAGAGTTGGACGAAGATGTCAGCAAACCCCGTGGCAAAACTTTCAGAGTTGGACGAAGATGTCAGCAAACCCCGTGGCCTTTCCACCCCGCTCAGAGGACACAGAGGCCCAGGCCCGGCGGGTGGGAGCTGAGGGCTCCAGAGCCCCCCAGGGTTCCCACTCCCTGTGGTCCGGGGCACCCCAGTCCTGCACCCCCAGGGAAGCGCTGCCTGGAAAACCCACGTGGGAGCAAGAGGCTCTGGGAGCTCTCCCCACTCCCTGGGGAGGGAAAACTGACGCAGCACTCGCTGCCCAAGGGCCCACAGCACAGCCCCACTTCGCTGTAATTTATCCCTATGGCGCCTGCAACAAACTCTGCATTTCATCGTTTTCAGAAACCCTGATGGGGTGGACACCCAGCCCGAGGGCCTGAAGGATTTACATGAGACCAGAGCTTCCCGCACCGGAGCACAGGCAGCTTGCTGTCGCCTGACAATTCCTATTTGTCCCACAAACATTTGCTCAGCATTGGCTCTGTGCCAGGTGCCGGGGCTGCCAGGGGCCCTGAGCAGACCCTCCCTGAGGAGGTGCCAGGCGGCTCTGCCCCATCCAGCAGGTCACTGTGAGGACAGAGGGGGCTCGGGGGCTGGGGCCACAAGGTGGCTTTCCCAGCGTGCTTGGGGATGTAGGGCCTCGGCATATGCACTGATTGCAGGGGTGGGGTCTCCGAGGGTCCCAGACCCCCGTGACAAGCCCTGGTCTGCCTCGAGGACCGTCGCCCTCTGCCCATCCCATACACAGCCTGCACTGACAGGACCTCCAGGAAGGACTGAAAGGCGTCTCCTTCCCGACGAGAGTTGAGTTGGAAGATGCTGGCGAGAGGGACGAGGGCAGGGTGGCAGAGACTACCTTTCTCCCCTTCCCAAACTTCCCCAGGGTGGTAAATGCTGCATTGGGAATGCTGGAGCTCAGGATAGGCATTCTGTCCATCCCACAGAAACGCAAAACCACAGTGTGTGCAGGGTGGCTGGCTGCCTGCCCCTTGGAGCCCGTGCCCAGCTCCCACCTGGGACGCAGCCAAGGGAGGGTCTCATCGGCAGCAGCCAGGGCTGGCGCATGCCCACTGCCGCCCCACCCACAGCCCCTGCCACCCTTGCAGGTCTTCAGCCAGAACAGACGCCACCAGAACACAGGGGCAACGCTGCCACCTGGGAAAGGGAAAGGCTCCGCAGAGACCTGCCAGGCACCAGGGCAGAGGTCCCAGCCAGGGATTAGGACAACAAGGCAAGCCTCCGGCTCTGCTCTCCGGGGGCAAGTGGGATATTTCAGAAACCTTTCTGTATCACGAATTTGGATTCACATATGAGAAACTTCTTAAAAACTGGTTCCCCAAATGGTTGCCCAGGGTTGGTTTGGGGCCAACCGCAATGTAGAGCCCACTGGCTGCTTGGTCGCGGAGAACGCAGCCTTCTATTTATTCTATTTATTTAATGTTCCATTTCTTTCTGTAATGACATAAACTGCATTTCCTAGATAGATAATAGAAAATTTCCTTTTGGAACTCTAGGTCCTAGAACCACCAAGGTGGCTATCACTCGTTGCCCGCTAGTTACTAACAAAGCGTCACGAGCATCTCGCCCTAATCACGTGCACCCCGGGGAGGAGCAGGTGGTGGCTGAGGTGCTGGGGGTGGCGAGCAGGTGCAATGGAGCCCAGAGAGGGCAGTGGTCCTGGGGGACCCGGGCACACTGCAGTGCAGCAGGGCTCTCCGTGCAAGCACACAGGGTGTGGACTGTGTGGGCTGAGGCGCCTGGCTGCCGAGGGCACAGCCCTGGGTAGAGACGGCAAGGGGCCACATCCTGAGGGGCAGGGTCCAGCAGCAGGGGACCCCTAAGAGAAGTGATCGCAATGGACAGAGAAACCTAAAAGGAACCTGCAGAGGAAACTCCAGCAGTGTCAGCTGCTCAGCCAAATCCGGCCTGCAGGCCGACCGTAGATGTTGAGTCACCCAGGAGGGAACACGGGACTTGAAGATGCTCCTCTGGGTTTTTCAATCTCATTTAACTGCCATCACTCAGCTGTCAGTTTATAAGTGAATCATCTTGTCCTTAATGAAGCACATTAATCTCGATTTTCCAACAGACCCAGGAGGCCTGAGGCCTGCAGCAGACAGGAGCCTGGGCTGCACTGTTTTTAGGTGAGTTCATCTATTTATGCTAATTTTCTCAAAAACATTAAAATAATCTGTCTTTGTGAACACATCTGGCCCTTAAATTCGAAAACCCATAGCTTACAGTGTCTTTCTCAACGTGACCCCAAAGCCTGGAGGTCACGAGCAGGTAAATGCAGGAGACAGGTTCCTGAGGGCTTTAAATTTTCCTTAATAAAAAGTCACAGCACCCCCCCAACTCTAAGCCATGGAATGAGGATGTAAATACAGCCCCAGAGCCGGGCTCTTCCATATAGCGCTGGCAGCAATTTCTATATTTGAATATAATATTCTCTGGGGCAGACAATAGTAATAAAGCTGGTTTTTATTATGACAACAATTTGGCTTCAGAGTTAAATACCAAAATAGTCCCATTTCTCTGTAAAACGAAATATAATTCCCCATAGTCACTAGATAGAAAGCATGACATTTCTTAAAATTAGAATGAGGGCAAGAAAGGATTTCCTTAATGTTAACACTTCCAAATCCTTCAGCAGCATTTACTCTTACACACATGCAGACACATACACCCTCGCACACAGATGTGTGGGGGCCTCACCGAGAGCCTGTGCGATGTCTGGGGGCAGCTTCTACGGGTCAGTCTTGTGGCTCCAGCCCCATGCACACTGGGGGGCGCATCAATCCAGATTGGCAGAGCAGTCCCCAAAAGCCAAGAGCCACCTTTACAGGGGTTCTAGGCCTCTGCTAGAAAAGGCACATCAGGCTCTTTCCAAGCTGCTGCAACTTGATAGCACAGCATTGGATGGGGGGAGGGATCACACGATTTCCTTCAGGTGGGGCAGGTGGGGGTGGGGTGGCATGCTAGGCTCCCAGTGACATTCCTTACGTCTCATCCCACAGGACCCATGGCTGCGAGGGCTGCCGACGGAAGGACCCAGGGCTGCAGGGGCTGCCGACGGAAACTACTGCAGGGCTGGAGAACCGCGCAGCGCCTGACAGGGACTATGCCACACCCCAAGGCTGGGGTAGAGTGACGAACCTACAGCAGTGAAATTTCAAGATGAGGTACTGAGATTATGTTTTCAAATAATTCAGGGCGATCTTTAGTAAGGTTAAATATATAAAAGCCATTGAAAAATAAACTTAAATAGGCTTAATACTTCATCATGACCAAAATAACCACAAAACTAAATTTAATTGGAGAAAAAGGATCAAGCTGACTAAATCCATGCTGGCTTCCCACTGCGCCCTTGGGCCCAGGGCAAAGGGGTCCCAGGGCCAGGAGGCCATTCTGTAACCTCAAGGGACAAGGAAAAGGTCAAGATTTCCAGGCAAAAGAATTGGGCAGACTTTACTTTCGTGAAACATAAATTTCTAAAAAGATAAACCATTCAAAAGTCATACACTACTTTAAAAATTATGTAAGTGAAAATGATTATTTAAACTTGACTGTGAAAGTTTAAACTAAAAGTGGAAGAGGATATTTAGGGTTTGAAGGAGCAATGGGGGGGTGCTAAGAGCTCACCCACCCCGTTCCGGAGCAGGGGCTGCGGCTGCCCCAGCCCCCAGCATTCTGCAGTGTCCCAGTACGCTGCTGGAGACTCTCGGACCTGCTCGTTAGGTTTCGGGGGGCCGTGGTGTGAGGGTGCTTGGGAGGGCTCAGCGGCCTTGCCTCTGTGTGCTCCACCCTCTTTTCCTCTTTATCTCCTTTCCCACCTATTTTACTTCCTCCCTCTCTTGGCCAGAAGCACAGCAGGTAGCAAACATAAATTTCTGAAAAAAGTTTTATTTTACAAGGGATCCTATGAGATGGAAAAGCAGATGACTGAACTATTTCTTGGTTCTTTATTAAACATGGAAAACTTAATCTAACTGATTTGATGGGCTGTTTCCCATCGGGCAGAACCACGTGACGGTCCCCTCCCTGAGGACACAGCTCCTCCGGTGGCTTCGCAGCTCACCACGCAACACAGGACGCAATCGGGCTGCGCGGCCCAGTGGAGGGGAGAGGTAAGCCACCTGCGTTGAGGCAGGAGGGGCTGGCTGTGCCAGGGCAGGCAGCGCAGGGACAAGACCCACACCTGGGGGTCCCTGTCGTCCCTGAGGCCACCTCGCCTGAAGTTAAAAACCTCCTGGGTTTTACCTCTGCAGGATTCTTAGTGCCTCTTTAAAGAGAGAAGGGAGATGGATTACCACGCTGTTTTAAAACTGGGTCCACAACGAGGAAATCTGTTCCTATTACTTGTGACATGACCAGGAGCAAGCAATGTGACAATCTTGATTTATCAGGAAAAAGAAATAACTGGGCCAACCAGAAATCATGGGATGGCAAGGGACACTGGGCAAACCAGTTATCAGCAAAAGGCGGGAGGGGGCTGCAGGGATTTAAGACCAAACGGAGGCCAGTTAGGCAGCAGCAGAGAGAACAGGAGGGTGCCTGACCCCAGGTGTCCCCCTGACGAGCTGCACAGCCGCAGGCAAGCAGCCGACCAAGGACAAGCCCTCCCTGGGGGTCAGGACAGCGCGAGGACTGAGAGGGCCCTGGGCGAACTCTAAACATGTGACAATATTGCCTTGTACTTTTAAAAAACTTTTCTGTAAGTCTGAAATTTTATTAAAAAGTTAAAAAAAGTATAAAAATGGGAGATTGGGCAAGATAGTGGCATAGAAAGGTGTGGAATTTAGTTAGTCCTTTAGAACAACTAGTAAATAGCCAAGAACAACTAGCATATGGTCTGGAACAACTGTTGGGGGACACCTGTGACTGCATACGCATCGTACATCAGCCTGGAATAGGTCGAACAGCTGAGATCACAGCAGAGAACTGTAAGTAAATCTCCCCAAACTGTGGAGCTGGCACCCCTTCTGCACTGGCATAGCAGGCTGAACTGAAACTCTTCCCTGAGGAAAAAAGCAGCCGTTTACCTGGAGCAAGGGAAAGTAACTCAACCAAGCTCCAATTGTGGTTTTAATTAACACATCTGGACTATGGAATACAAGCTCCAAACATAGATAAACCCTGAGCAAGCAGGAGAGGAACCCTGAGGTCTCTCCCAGCAGAGAGGAGGTGGGGCTGATGGGAAAAAAGTATTAAGTAAATAAAAACAGAGGCTTTTGGAGATGGCTGAGCTCAGAATATTGGAAAACAGCTGTGTCCCAAGAAAAGGGGCACAGAGAACCGGGAACCAACTCTGGCAGACCGGCAAAACTGGGGGGCTGGGGACTGGCTCTGAAAAGGGGCTTTCTCCCTTTTTCCTTTTTTTTTCCTCTCACTCGAAGTAACTCATTAGAGAAAGCCTCAGGCATTTTCAATTGTCAGTGCTGACCCAGGCAAGGGTGGAGTTAACAGAGTCAGAGAGACAAAGGAGGAATTCAAGTGGAGAAGATAACTCCCTAAAGGGTGTATCATCCCTAAGTAAAGGGGGGTAGGGCCCAGCTCAAGTGGCTGCCGTCCCTCAGAGAATTCAGACCCCAGAGCCTGTGGGTGGGGGGGACCAGAAACAACTTAAGCTCAGCTTCTGACACCCTTGGCCCCTGACTAGGACAGGGTCTGCTGAGAATTAAAGGCACCACACCTCTCTACACCAGTTGGGAGCTGCAGGCTGACAAGCACCATCTGCTGGGCAGGATAGGAAAAGCACAGTCTAGAGGCCTCACAGGAAAGTCTGACAATCTTCTGGGTCTCACACGCAGGGAAACCTGATACTGAATACAGCCTCCTCCTGAGACCTGGGCCCATCTGAGAAAACCTGATTGGGGTAATCAAGAAAACCAAATGCCTAGACAACAAAAGTTCAAATCACACCAGGAAAAATGAAGATACGGCCCAGTCAAAGGAACAAACTTACATTTCAACAGAAATACAGGAATTGAAACAACTAATTATTAATCAAACAAATCTCCTAAATAAATTCAAAAATCAAATCAATGAGTTGAGGGAAGATATGGCAAATGAGATGAAGGATATAAAGAAGACACTGGGCAAACATAAGGAAGAACTTGAAAGTTTGAAAAAATAATCGGCAGAACTTATGGGAATGAAAGGCACAATGTAAGAGATAAAAAACACAATGAAGACATACAAGAGCAGATCTGAAGACACAGAAGAAAAGACTCAAGAACTGGAGGACAGGACATCTGAAATCCTACACATAAAAGAAGAGATAGGGAAAAGGATGTAAAAATAAGAGCAGCATCTCCGGGAATTGAATGACAACATGAAGCACATGAATGTATGTGTCATGGATGTCCCAGAAGGAGAAGAGAAGGGAAAAGGGGGCAGAAACATTAATGGAGGAAATAATCACTGAAAATTTCCCATCTGTTAAGAAAGACATAAAATTACAGATCCAAGAAATGCAGTGTACCCCAAACAGAATAGAGCTGAATAGATCCATGCCAAGTCACTTACTGATAAGATTGTACAATATCAAAGACAAAGAGAGAATTCTGAAAGCAGCAAGAGAAAAGCGATCAATCACATATAAGGGAAGCTAATAAGACTATGTGCGGATTTCTCAGTAGAAACCATGGAGGCAAGAAGGCAGTGGTATGATATATTTAAGATACTGAAAGAGAAAAATTGCCAACCAATAATTCTATATCTAGCAAAACTGCCCTTTAAAAATGAGGGAGAGTTTAAAATATTCTCAGATAAACAATGAGAGAATTTGTGAACAAGATACCTGCTCTACAGGAAATACTAAAGGAGAGCTACAGGCAGACAGGCAAATGCAGGAGAGAGAGGTTTGGAGCACAATATTGGGTGATGGTAGCACAATAATTGAAGTACACTGAACAAAGATGACTGTGAGTATGGTTGAAAGAGGAAAGTTAGGGGCATGTAGGACACCAGAAGAAAGATAGAAGACAAAGACTGGGACTGTATGACTTAGTGAAACCTAGAGTGGTCAAGGATTGTGATTAAATGTCCCAATATGTCTTTACATGAGGGAGAACAAATGAATATCAACTTTGCAAGGTGTTAAAAATGGGCTGGTATTGGGGAAAAATACAATCAATGCATACTAGAGTCTACAGTTAACAGTAACATTGTAATATGCTTCCAATAACTGTAACAAAGGCAATATACCAAAGCTAAATGTCTATAAGAGGGTGACATAAGGGCAGGTAATGAGATTCTTGGCATTGGTGGTGTTGTCTGATTTTTTATGTATTGTATTTTAACTTTATTTTTTCTTTTGTGGTTTTTTAGTTGTAATTTTTTTTTTCTTTTTATTACTTTTTTCACCTCTTCATTTTCTTTGTGGAAGAAATGGAAATGTCCTTATATAGATAGTGGTGGTGAACGCATAACTATGTTATTATACAGGGAACCACTGATTGTTTACTTAGGATAGAATGTATAGTGTATGAATAAAACCACCTAAAAAATAGAGGGATACAAGTGATGGAGAAAATGTGGAGAAAGGGATGTACCTAATCACTGTTGGTGGGGAAGTAGAATGGGGCAGCCCATCTGGAGGGTAGCATGGTGGTTTACAGGAAGCTGAGCATGGGGTTGCCATATGGTCCTGAAACCCTGTTACTGGGTATATACTTGGAAGAACTGAAAAGAGGGACATGAATGGACATTTGCACAGCGGGGTTCATGGTGCCAGTATTCATGATTTGCAGTGGACAGAGGTGGCCTAAGAGTACACTGACTGATGAACGGAATGGCAAATTGTGGTGTATATGTATACATAATGGAATATTGAGATGCTACAAGGAGTGAAGTTGTGAGGTAAACGGACATTGAGGACAGGATGTTGAGTGAAATAAACCAGAAATGAAAAGGAAAATATTATAATGCCTCACTAATATGGACTGTAACTATAATGTGCAAACTCTGAGAACTGAGTCTGAGAGCACAGGGTATCAGGGGAAGGCTTACTGTAAAGTTTCCTAGATTGTAAGCTCTTACAGCAGTCACAACTATTCCTGAGTTGTAATGGTTATTTCTAAATTAAGAGATGTTGAGCTTTTTGTGTATAAACTGGTTGGACCCTGGAACTCTGGGTAACTGTGTGACACCTGAGACTTGGAACTAGAGTCCGACAGCTATGAATGTCAGCATTATCCCATACAGCAAATGTTAAGGAGTCTTAAAAAAGAGATCAGACTTCAATTAGAGATAAGAATGAAATGGACTTGGTTAGGACTAAGGTAAATCAGACTAAAGGGTAAAGGATGATATTGATGGTGTTTTTAAAACTTCAACTTCTGTGTGAGACCAAAGAAAGAGATGTTTATTAGGTGCAATATATATATATATATATTTTAATACGCTATATAATTTAAGTTGTATGGTCAGTTTATTCATCCAGCATAATTACATGGAACATTGAACAGGGAGTGAAATCTGGTTAGTTTGTACAGGTTAGTGTGAAGCCCTAATACATCCCAGAGTAATTTGGGCAGAGAATAAAAATGTATTTGCAAAGCCCCCTTGAGGGACTGGGGGAAAATGTGGAAATATTAAATTTCCCCATTTGGGGAATTAATGATATTCTCATAAGCATTGGGGACTACCAATTTAGAAGGCCGAGACCTCATCTTGAGGGCTTGCTCTTATGAAGCTTGTTACTGCAAAGGAGAGGCTAAGCCTACTTAAAATTGTCCCTAAGAATCACCCCCAGAGAACCTCTTTTATTGCTCAGATGTGGCCTCTCTCTAAACCAACTCTGCAGGTAAACTCATTGCACTCCCCCCTACATGAACATGACTCTCAGGGGTATAACTCTCCCCAGTAACATGGGACATGACTTGTGTGGATGAGCTTGCTCCTGGCTTCGTGGAATTGAGAAAGCCTTTTTGGACCAAAAGAGGGAAGAGAAATGAAGCAAATAAAGTGTCAGTGGCTGAGAGATCTCAAATAGAGTGGGGAAGTCATTCTGGAGGTTATTCTTATGCATTATATAGGTATTCCTTTTTAGTTTTTAGTGCATTGGAATAATTAGAAGGAAATACCTGAAACTGCTGAACTGCAACCCAGTAGCCCTGATTCTTTTGAAGATGATTGTATAGCTATATAGCCTACACTGTGTGACCATGTGATTGTGAAAACTTTGTGGCTCCCACTCCTTTTATGCAGTGTATGGACAGATGAATAGAAAAATGAGGACAAAAAAGTAAATGAATATAGGGAGGGATGGAAGATATGGGATGTTATGGGTATTCTTTTATATTTTGACTGTTATTCTTACTCTTTTTTGTGTGTGGTAATGAAAATGTTCAAAAATTGATTTTGGTGATGAATGCACAACTATATGAAGGTACTGTGATTGTACACCATGGATGACTGTATGGTATGTGAATATATCTAAATAAAATTGAATTAAAAATAAATGCTATCACAAATGACTTCTGGTTCCATTCATGAAGGAAAACCTGTCATGCAAACTGCCCAACTGCCATAGCAAGTAGAAAACCAGAAAAAAAAGAAAAAAAAAGAAAAAAAAGAAAGAAATATTTTCAGACATTGGACTGAGGGAAATGAACAGTGGTCTGAGGCTCCCTTCTCGCTGGCAGTTTCCGGTCAGTTCCAGGCCTCAATGCTGAGAAGGGCACCCGGACAGAGCCCAGTGGCCTCAGTGCCTGGAGGAGACAGAGCTACGGGAGGTTGAGGCAGCTGGAAGCTGCAGGGCAGAGTCCTGGAGAGGGGTGGGCTCCCCAGGGCTGCAGAGGGGGTCCCTCGAGTCCTGGATGGAGGTGAAAATCCATGGGGCTGGGCAAAGGCTCACCGGAAGGCAGTGGGCCCTGTAATTCCCAGAGCCCACAAAAAGGACTGGGAATAGTTTATGGTCCCCAAAGAAGACAGCACTCAATTCAGCATTCCACCTTAAGAAACTAGCATCAGAAGAGCAAATTAAACCCAAAGAAGGCAGAAAGAAGGAAGTAATGAAGATAAAAGCATATATCAGTAAAGTGGGAAATGGACAGACTGCAGAGAAAACTCAGTGAGACAAGGGCTGGCTCTCTACACGGTTCCTTCAGCCAGCACACCCCGCATAAGAGAGGACTTAAGTCACTGACACCGAGACTGAAACGGGGCATCTCCCCAGATGGCACAGACAGGAGTAGGGAAAACGAATGAGGCTCCTCACCTGACTATCAGGGCCCTGACACAGGTAAGTTCAGTTCAGGTAAAGCCGCCCCATGGAAGTGACACGTAAATACGGTTCCGGGTGAACGTCAGCCTCTGGATTCAAGTGCCCACCCCATGCTCCTTTGACAGACCCTGCACGGCCCGGAGCTGCCTGTGCCTGGGCTCCTGGCTGGAGCAGCCCATGCGCCCATGACAGCGGCCCCCAGACCCACCTTGTAGGCCACGCTGTTGAGGACCTTCATGGCCAGGTCGGAGACGTCTGGGTAGGGGTCGGCAGCGAGGTGCAGAAGGACTCTCCAGATCTGAGTGTAAACGCTGTTAAACGAAACCCCTAGGAAAGAAACAGGAGATGCTTGAATAGCAAATCGCTGCCATCACGTAGTTTGGCAGCTCCTGGGGTAGTTCCATCTTTGGAAAACGTAATGGTTTCAGGGCAGCGTTTGGGTTACAAGAAGCCTTGGGGGTTTGCTATTCTGGTGTTGGGTCCAGGCGTGTGGGCACCCTAGCCAGGACAAGGCTTGTTTACTCTCGTTTCCTCTCCTGGGGCTGATTTCCCCTGGAATCGGTTGCCCTGACAGCAGCCTGTGGCCTGGATGGGGAAGGAGCAGGACAGGCTTTCCTGGCAGAGGGGGCTGCTCGGAGCGCAGAGGGCTAAGCCCGGGAGATGGGGACATGGTGGGTATCCCTGGGCACCGCCTCGTTCCAGGCTCTGTGCTGGCCACAAGCCCACACACGACTGCCTCTTTATTTTTTAGAAAGCTGAACAGGTCCTTTGTTGAAAGGTAAATGCTTGTCAGCAACAAAAAGAATAAAGGAGGATTTCAATAAACCATGATTCCACGTCTTCTGAGTAGCTGACAATGACTGCACGCCCCTTGCGACCTTGTGAAGGAGCCAAAATACCAGAAGCCCTGTCGGGGCACAACGTGTTTCTTGATGAATACAGCTGTTTGGGTAGTGGGCTTCAAACACATTCAAAACAAAAGAAAGAGGCAGGATCCACGCCACACTCACCCCCTGGGCCCACACCCTGTAATCTGTAAACACCAGGTGTCTGCCATTTCATCTTCGTTGCTGTGGGGACAGCTTGTGTGTCTGTCTGACGGCCTGCGAAGTGAGGCACAGCCTCCCTCCCAAGCTAACCACGAGGGAAAGGTGTTTGATGAGTGTTCACAAAGAGCCCTCTCATTCCTTGGCAAAATTCTACTTTCTTGGAATAACTAGCTCAGCCATCACAATAAGAAGAGATGCTTCCACTTGCCGCAATTTCTAGATGATTCCGTGGAAAGAGCCGCCTGGGTGGGACCACGACGCAGAGACCTGGCTGGGGGCCAGCACCCCTCACTGCTGCAGGGTGAGCTTTGCTACCCAAAGCAATTTTTGTTTTTTTCTTGGGGGGAAATGCCCCAGCTGTGTATCCACTCACACCTCATGCATCCAGCACGTTTCCGAGTTCTACCACGTGCCGGGCCCTGCCCTGGGAAGTCACATCCGCAAGCGTCATGGCCCCGAAGGGTCCGGAATGGTCCACTCCAGGAGGCCTGGGAGTGATGGAAAGGTGGGCCACGGCTGGACGAGATGTGCCATGCACAGCCTGCCCCATGCTGATGGGGACAACCCAAATGAACACAACCACACCGCCTAGTTCCCACTGTTCTCCCATCACTGCTTAAATTCAGAAGCAGAACAAAAATCCGTCAGTTCTTGAATTCCAGGGCTCTGTGACAGCTGTCTAGGTTTACAACCAAGGTCTAAGCCCACTGTTAAGTAAAATCAGCCCAGAATCTCTGGGGAAAGTTCAGACAATGACCAGGGCTGTGGGGACTTAAGGCCCCCTGTCCACACAAGTGCCACACTGTCACTTCCTGGGAAGAGGAGGGCGGGTGGGGGGCAAGCCCTCCGAATCCGCTCTCCTGACAGGTCCCTGGTCTGTGACACACAAGACTGGGAGGGGGGCCTACCTTTATGGGGGGCCTCCCTCAGAAAGCATAGGAGAGCAGCTCTATATAGAGAAGTTCCTGCCAAGACTGACTCATCGCAGCCGTGCAGTCTCCCCTTAGCAGAGAAGGGCAAGGAAAGGGACGGCACCAGGGTGCCATAGTGTGATTTGTGGGGAGCAGGGGGAGGCACCACACGCCCGGTGGAGGCGAGCTGCTCATGGCACCGCAACCGTCAGTTCGGCCTCCTGACAAGCATCTGAGCGGCCCCCGACGAAAGCTCCCGGTGCGTGTGGGCCCGGAAGGTGGGTAGGAGCCGCGGCCCCAGAGCCAGTTCACAGGCCCACAGGCCTCTCCCAGCGAGCAGGGGCACAGGCCGACCCTCCGAAGGGCCAAGGTGTGGGACCACGCTGCCAAAGGGCTCTGCCCCCCCTGGAGCAGCGACCCATGCCCGCCACCACCATCGTTTGTTTACAAATTTTCAAATTGTCATGACTGTTGTTGACTTTCCTGCAGAAGATTCCGACTCTGCTCTAACACTGTTCGTGGTTCAGGAGGGGATAATAATTCTGATTTGGCCAGTCTCTCCAACCACAGTTCATAAAACTGTGGCATGGAATTATCTTTACTTACCCCCTTTCCTCTGGTGGGCCTGATGGCTGTTCTCTGAGGCTCCAGAATGTCCTGCTTTTAAATCCAAGACGGACCCTCACTACCAAGGCACTGAGGCAGCAGCACAGAGTCCCCTATCAGGACAGAGAGCAGGAGCCCCAAGCCCTGCCCCTCGGGAGAAACGGAGCCAGGAGGCCCCTGGAGAGCCAAACCTTAGAGAGGGCTTCCGGGTCCAGCAGCAGCTGAGCTCTCCACAAGCTCCAAGGACTTATTTTCATGTCTAGACTGAAAGTACTAAAAGATCATAACTAATGGTTTGAGATTTATTTTTCAGAGCAATGGCCATGACTTTCTAAATTGCATGAGACTTGGAAAATTTACCCAGGGCTTTGTGGCCAGCTGTGAGCTCTAGAGGCTCTGAGGCTGGCCGAGCAGCTGCGAGCAGGTCACCTGGGCCGCGACGGTGATGCAGCCTCTCGCGCTCCCACCCAGGAGCTTCTGGCCCTCTCCTGCCATTGATGCGGAAGGACTGTGAGTTCTGCCTTTGCTCCTTCCTTCTGGTCACCCCTTCCTCTCCCTGGATGCCCTCTCGTATCACATGGCTCCCATAGATGATTCCATGTCCCCACAGGCTGCTCCAGGGCTCTGAGCCAGTCCCTCAGGAGGGTACACTTGCCCTCTTTCCCTTCTGCTTGCTGGGGCCTGGATACTTTCCAGCACCGGGAGGGACTCGGCTGCTCCCAGGAAGAACAGGGTGTCTTTGGGCCATGGTGAGCCAGTGCATCTGGTTCCATCTTTCAGCAACGTTTCTCAGGATCATGACAAGACACACTTAATGATGGCCTTTAATCAAGGATTATTGCTATAAAAACATAATTAATTTTGTGGCATTGGAAAACAATGTTGTTCATTTTCTCACCACCCTTTTCCGACAAGGAGAAATCAAATTAATGAGTCATAAGACCTTCCCTTCCAAACTTCTGCAGTTCCTTTGGCAACAGCACTGCTTGTCCTTCTTCTAGTTGCTTTCCATCAGGTGCTCGGCTGTGAGTGAGGCAGGGGGCAGACCTGAGGGTCAGAGCCCACATGGGGCCCTGAAGGGAGGGGTGCAACTTTCTGACCTGCGGCATCAGCGTCATTGGCGTGGTCCACGTGGGGCCTGGGGCACCCGGACGCCTACACGGAGGAGCCCACGGCTCTGTCTGGCCTCATGGGGGTCTGAGCAGGGTCTGCGCCTTCTGACTCGGGCTCCCCCACCCCCTTGTCCCGGGGGGTGGGGGGCACTGCACCCACGACTCCAGTTTCAGCACCTGCAGTGCTCACGCAGGCCCCAGGTTGAAAAGGGGCTGCCCTCCCAGGGGTGCAGGGAGGGCTGCTGGGGTGGAGCTGGCCTCAGAGGGGGCTCAGGGTCAGCCCCATCACTGCTATTCCTCCTGGAACCGTTACCATGGTGACCATGTCAGGACGGTCTGATGTCACTGCATCCCGCAGAGACACGACTCAGGCCCAGCCCTCTGACCTCCGACCCTAGATGAGCCCTCGTGTGCATTCACAGCCTCCTGCACCAAGTCTCCAGAGCAGACAATTCCAGCTGCTCCCAGAGCACAGCTATGAGCAGACTGACGGCGATGCATGGTGACAGGAGGGAGAGCCAAATACCATCACCCCTCAGGGAGCTCGCACCCAGGGAATCAGGCCAGGCCAGCGCCATGGGCCCAGGAGCCCCATTGGGTCACGCGGAAGCATTTCACATGTGCACCCCTGCCATCAGGTAGCGTGCATCAGACCCTGCCTGAACCCTCCTTCCCACGCTCAGGAGCTGTGAACACAGAGGCTCCGAGGGGCAGGACGAAGCGGGGACAAGCCTAGCTGTCTGCTGGACACATTAGCAAGAAACCACAACTTCACCAAAAATTGGTAATAAAATTGGCAACTCTGAGTGCTGATGTGGCCAGATGAAGAAGTTGGTCACATCAAACATCCTGCTGGGTGGGGGAAGGCGTCCCTGTGAGCACTTCTTGATCTTGGCCTTATGGATGGACAGGGAAGAGGGGGCTGCACTTATGGCAGGGGAGAGGCAGACAGGGGCCATGGACAGCGCAGGACAGACAGGCAGTGCCCAGGCCACACCCATAGCCAGCCGCCAGCCTGGTGAAGCCTGGTGGGCCACTCACAGAGGGCCCTGTGAGCCTTTGGAAATGCAAGTTTAATAAAGGCTTCAGCTAGCGGTGGAATGTGCAACACCGTCATGGACGAAGACTCGTTCGTGGTCTGCTGGGTGGGCTGGTTGGCAGATTTGGGCCCACACCCAGGTGAATTGGTGTGAGGAGGGGCCCTGAGGAGGAAAGGACTGATCTGGGGGATTCCCATGGATGTCAGGACAGATGACTGAGTGAGAAACAAGAGCAAGTGAGCATCAAAGAAGATTCCAGCACGTGGGGCACTATGGAGCTGGGGTTCCAGGTGAGCTTTGCTGGGTGCTGTCCCGGGTGCCTGGGACTCGCCAGGAACCAAAGGAAACCAGGACCCCTTCCCTGGGGCCTCTGCTCCAATGGGGGATGCGGGAACATGTGGCAAAGCACATCGTTCCACAGGCGAGACCACCGTGCTGCGTCAGGAACCCGGGGCAGGTGGGGACCCTAGGCTGGTTTTTTCACAATAGTCAAGGAAAGGGCTAAGGGGATTACTGTTCTGTGGTTGAAATGAAAGAAAAAAACCGGTGCAGGCTGGAAGTACTGTGAATTGCTGAGCTATGAATTTTAAATCCTGCAAGCGCCACTGCTTCCAGGCGGGCAGGTGCCAGGGATGGCGTGGGTGGGAGGCCCCTCTGGAGGACGGCTACTTTGTTTCCTTAACTCTTCTTCAACTCCAGCCCATCTTGAAACTTTCTCCCCTCGAGTTCTCTAAGATTTGAATGACATACAGACAAAACGGTTTTCTACAGGAGCCCGACATGCGGAGACAGAAGGCCTCGTGACGAGAAGGAAAAAGGCAGTCAGAGGAGAACCGAGTCTTGTGGCTACTCACTGTGCTAGAGCACAGCTGCTGCTCTCTTCTGATTCAGTGTGGCCCTCGGACGAATGAGTGCATCTTTACCCCTCACCCTCAGAGACCAGCTTTCCCATCCAGCACCGAGTTCACAAAGGACACTCATCAAAGGCACGAGCTGACATTCCGGACAGGAGCCAGGGGCCACACGGCCTGTCCTCCCAGGGACGCTCCCTGGTCCTCTGCCCTCTGCTGGCTCCTGAGCCCATGGTACGTGCTTGTGGAGCTCAGACACATGGACCCCCGGCCCCAGCTTCTAGGGGAGCCACACAAAATCAAAGACAGTTGGAGGTTCGAGGATGTGCAGCAGGCAACTGGGACCTTCTGACTAAAGGTCTCGGTGGCACCACAAGGACATGTAGTTTTAATACTTCTCGGTGTGCAGATCCATTATATAAACAAAAGGCAGCATGTTTCTGCATGCCCAGAAGGCCAGGTTCAATTTTTTTCCCCTTTATTCTCCTCTTGATCAGGCCAGCTATACCCCAGAACAGAGGGTCACAGAAGTAACTGATAACACATGATTGAGGATGATGCTGGCATTATGACAAGGTGCCTGTGAGGCCTTGGCACATCGCTGGAGAAGTGCCAAGTGGTGCCATTTCCTTGATTTTCCTCAAAAGAGCAAGGGCACGTGCACACAGCAGCCTGAGGGAGGCTGCTGCAGCAGGGGACTGGCTGGGAGGACCCCGGGAGGGTGCAGTGAGGCTGGGGGATGAGGCTGGAGCAGATGTACAGAAGGCAGTCACTGCCGCTCGCAGACGTGGGGCATGGGAAACAAGGAGCACAGCCAACGGCTGGTGTATGGGCCAAAGGCTGAGCACCCCGGAGTTCCTAAGCTGGGAGGGAGGCTGCCTTGGGCACTGTCCCTGCCTCTGTGTGCCTGGTGCTGCATGTGGGAGGCACCTGCAACCACGGCTGAATGCACGAGCGAGCCCAAGGTTCTGAGAAGGAGCAGGTCGCAGGGGCTCCCGGGCACTGGGAGGCACTGCAGGGCGTGGGTTCTGGGCTCTGCCTCCCGCCCCACAGACAAACCACAACCTGCTGCCTGGCTTTGAGCGGCTCATGAGCCAAGAGTGGTTCCTACACTCTCAAGTGGTTGGAAAGAAATCCGAAGAAAATACTTCGTGATGTGTGGCTCGTCTATGAAATTCAAAGCTTTGCGACAGCAGGGCCGAGGGGCTGGGATGGAGGCCGTCCTGCCCACAGTGTCAGGGATGCTTCCTCTCTGGCCTTTTACAGGATCGGGCTGTGGACTCTGCTCCAACACACGGCGGCCAGGAGGCAGCCATTGCCCCACTGCAGAGGGAGTGAAGCGGGGCAGGCGGGGAGGGTGGGGGCTGAGCTGGGCTAACCTGGCTGGGAATGGTGAAAATTTACTGACAAGAACCGCTGCTGGAGCTGGTAGAAAAATGTGCAGTTGAAACAATCCTTCAAATTTCTATTACTGTTTTCCATTGCTTAAAATACTATTTTCATTGTAGATCTACAAGTAGAAATAGGAATCTAGATTCATTTAGAATGATGGTTTTAAGGACTATGTGGGCTAGCCTCAGACTTTAGTCACTATAGAGAAAATGAATTACATTAGGAGAAAAGGTATTCCAGCCCAAAATAAACATCTTCCAAACGACCACTTAGGATCCATTTTATTGGAGAGCTATGAGCGCCCCTCATTCCTTCACTATTTCCTGAGCCACTTCTAGGTATTCGGGGTGTTCAGTGAACAAGCAAACCTATCAGACCCTAGTGTTATTTCTTGGTGTAAACAGACAAGCTGTGCTACTTCGTCTGGCCCAGGTTCCTGCAGCCCCAGAGGGGCCCGGTGGTGAGCATTGGCTCTGAGCTCCCTCCTGGTGAGACTGCTTTACGACAGCCAGACTCTCCTTGCGGGAGCCCCCCAACAGGTGCCCTGATGTATTCCCGGGGCCAGGGCTGGGGCCACTCCACTGGCGCTCACACAGGCACCCCTGGAAAGCTCCCTCCTCTTCAGATGTCACCTACAAGTCAGAAATATCTACCACTACTAAGTGACTCAAAGAGAGAGTTTAAATTCTAAGGTCGAGGAACCAGAAAGGAAACAAGAAAGTAACTAAGAACAGAACAGTAATGACAATAGTATCCATTGGAACTTGGGCATGGACATAGGTCAGTGGTACTGAGAGGGAAACTTACAGATTTAAATGCTCAAATTACATGGGAAGAAAGACTGAATGTTAACAAGCTATTTTCATTTTTTAACTCCAGAACTGAAAAGAATAAAAGAGGACACCTAAAGGAAACAGAAGGGGATAAAAGAAAAAAAGTAATGATGCATAAGACAAAGATGAAATAACATAGTGAATCAACAAAGCCAAAAGTTGGAAATTGAAAACACTAAAAAAATTAACAACAGTCTTCTTGCAAATTTAATCAAGAATAATAAGAAAAAGCACATAAATAATAACAGGAATACAAGGGGACAGATCTACAGTCACAGCAGAAATAAAAAATTGTAAGAATATTCTGAATAACTTCATGGCAACATAGCAATATATGTGAAAATTGAGCTGAAGTGGACAAAATCCTAGAAAAAATATAACTTATCAAAGCTGACCTAAGAAGAAATAGACAACCTGAATAGCCCTATAATCAATAAAGAAATGAAATCAGGAATTATGAACTTATCCATGCAAAAATCCTCTAAGCCCCAACAGTTTTAGAGGAAAACTCTACCCAGATACCCAAAGAACAGATAATCTTTGTCTTATACAAATTGTTTCAAAGACTAGAAAATGATGGTTTCCAACTAGTTTTATGAAGCTAGTTTAAACTTGATATCTAAACCAGACAAGGGCAGTATAAGAAAGAAAAATAATAGGCCAAACTTACTCATGAATTTGGGAGGAAACATTCTAAATAAAATATTGGCAAATTACCAAGTTGGGTTTACCCAGCAATGCAAGGATGGTTTAACATCAGACAATCTAATACTGTAATTGACCTCATTAATAAACGAAAGAGGCAAAACTATGTGATCATGCCAGGAGATATGGAAAAACCATTCAGCAAAATTCAACACCCATTTTGGTAAAAATAACTTGTAACCAACTAGAGTAGAAGGGAATTTCTGAAATCTGATAAAGGTTTTCCATCAAAAATCTATAGCAAACACAGCATTTAAAGGTGCAAACATTAGACAAGTTTCCTTTCCTCGCAGCAATGAAACAAAGATGCCCATGTGCATTCTCCTTTGCTAGCAAGAGACAGTTTAAGAAAGAAAAAAAAAAGTACCAATTAAAACTATAGAACCTATTAAGGTATCTGGAATTAAGTCTGAAATCCGATGTTTTCCCCCTTAATGCACGAATTTATAAAACTGTATTCAAAGACATTAAAGAAGACAAACAAAAAGATATACCAGGTTCCCAGGTGGGGCGATGCCAGATCCCCCAAATGAATCTATAATCAAGGCAATCCCAAACACAACTCCTATCAAGTTGCTGTGGAAACAGATAAGCTGATTATAAAATTTACATAGCAAAAGGGCTAGGATCAGCCAAGACAGACATGAAGAAAGAAGCAACTGAGGACAGCAAGCCCCCTGGGACAGAAGGGGGACCCCTGGCAGAGCTCACAGAAACTGCATCGATGGGGCGGCAATGAAAGTCACAGGAAGAAGGACAGGCCCTGGAGGGCAGGGGGAAAACTGGAGATCCGTATAGAAAACATGAAACTGGATCCCCACCTCACCATGGACCCAAAATCTGTTTCAAAGTTTATTTAAAAAGACATAGACAGGAGGAGCTAAAATGGTGGCATAGAGAGGAGTGGAAGACTGTTAGTTCCCCCCGGAACAATTTATAAATGACCAAAAAACAAGGAAATAACCTGGAATAATGGTGGGGAGACAAACGTGACTGTCCACTCATCACCCACCAACCTGAACTGGGAGGAATGCCCGAGATCGCAGCATAAAATCTGTAAGTAAAACTGTGGCCCGCGCTGAGCGCCGAGAGCCAGGAGCCTCTCCCCCGCGGAAGCTGCGCGGTGCTAGAGAGCAGCACTCTCTCAGCCCAGCTCCAACTGGGGATTTAATGTTAACCGCCCAATACAGACAGCGAATGCTCAACAAGCAGACAGAGGCTTTTGGCGACAACTAACCTTGGGAGAGTCGGGGGACATATCTGTCTCAGAACGGGGGCCCAGAGGATCGGGGACTATCTCAGGCTGACGGGTAAACCTGGGAGCTTTTCTCTGCCTTTCTCTCTGTGGAGGAAACCTGGACCTTTCTCAGCCTGCAGTCGCACCCAGCCCTAATCAGCCTGCAGCACTTTGCTGAGACTTAAAATCAAAACATTTTAATCAACAGAGTCACAGAAACAAAGAACTTATTGATAGGCAAAGGACATCGCAGGAGGGGGCATAGCTTCCCAAGAGGAAAGGGAGGGGCACAGATTTACTGCCCGTCTGTCAGTCTTTCTGGAACCAGACCCCAAGGCTTGGGGGAGGAGAGCCACAGGCCACACCCTCTTACACAGGCACTGACAGGCTGACAGGTGTGTCTGCCCGGCAGAAAAGCACAGGTGTCTTAATCCACTAAGAAAAGCCATCAGGGAAACCAGAGACTGAAATATTACCTCTTTCTGTGACCAGGCCCTGTTCTCATCTGGGAAAACCTGACTGGGGTGGCCTAGGAGGTCAGATGCCTAGACAACAGAAAACTACAGCCTACAGTAAGAAAAACGAAGCTATGAACCAGTCAAAGGAACAAAAGTACACTTCCACTGAGATACAGGAATTTAAACAACTAATGTTAAATCAATTCAAAATGTTTAGAGAATTTTTCACAAAAGCGATAGATGCTGTAAAGAAGACACTGGGCATATATAAGACAGAAACTGAAAGTTCAAAAAAACAACCAGTAGAATATGTGGAAATCACAGGCACAACACAAGAGAAGAAAGACACAACGGAAACATACAACAGCAGATCTCAAAAGGCAGAAGAAAATGCTCAAGAACTGGAGAACAAAACACCTGAAAGCCTATATGCAAAGGAGCAGATGGAGAAAAGAATGAAAAAATATGAGCAACGTCTCGGGGAAATTAAAGATGAAACAAAGTACAAGAATCTACGTATCATTGGTGTCCCAGAAGGTGAAGAGAAGGGAAAAGGGGCAGAGGCGATAATAGTGAAAATAATCAACGAAAATTTCCCATCTCTTATGAAGGACATAAAGTTACAGATCCAAGAAGCGCAGCGTACTCCAAACAGAATAGATCTGAATAGGCCTACGCCAAGACACTTAATAATCGGATTATCAAATGTCAAAGACAAAGAGAGAATCCTGAAAGCAGCAAGAGAAAATCAATCCATCACATACAAAGGAAACTTAATAAGACTATGTGCAGATCTCTCAGCAGAAACCA